>SZYD01000832.1:0-124276 GCA_009363875.1 Mikania micrantha | reverse complement strand
CGATTGATTAAAGCCCATAAAACTCAAGAAAAAAAGGCCCATAATTATTATTGGATCAATTATAATATCCCTTTGCTAAAAGAATTTATTACATATTTATTAATCATAAAACTAAATTACATATTTTCCCTTTATAAACCAAAATATTAAATTTTATCCATTTCATTAAAGAACAAATTATGTATTTCCTATCTTACCCTTAATGAACTCACTAAAAACAATTTACATATTTCTTTTATTAAGAGGCAATTTTAGAACATGAGGATTTTTGTAATTTTGATTTAACATTGGGGATATATGTAATTTTGATAATGATTATTAATTTAACCAACCGTTTTCTTTCCTGTGCCCTTTCTTCTTAGCTACGGCAAACACAGGCCTTTCTTCTCTGAAATCGGACGTTTTCTCTCACCATTTGAAGCGCTAACCCTACAAACCGACCGTTTCTTCTTCTTCTTAGAGTAAATCTAAGGTAAGTTCTTCAGCTTTTGTTCTCGTTAGTGTGATCGAAGGCTACTATTAAGATCATTTGGACTGATTTAGTCCGATTAGGACTGTTTTAGATCGAGGTTGACCGACTACCAGATTTTTGGTCCGATTTCAAGAAATTGCCTCGACGGCTCGACTGTCGGGCGACCACCGACTAGTCGCCTATTAATAACCGACTTTTTCAACAATGCATGGTAGAAATTTCACTTGATTATGATCCAAACTAGCAATAAGCATGAGAATCAAGTTGTTCATAACATTTTGTGAGAATCTTTGGTCTTGGTAAACTGATTTTGAGGATCGTAATTCAGTACTTCAAACTAGAGAAATTTGGTTCTCCATCACACACAAGTAAGAAATGGTTCTTAATAAAAATCACTGTTAGTAAATATCGGCCTAGGTCGAATTGGAGGAAGCTGTATGTATGATGTAGGTATGATTGCATATTGGCTCAAAGGGTTGAAGGGAGACAGTGCACCCGCCTGAATCGGAAAAGAAAGATCTTGTTGTCTCTTCAACAATTTCTAATCTCTAGTGAACCTCTCAGTAGGATTTGAAAGCCTTCCCAAGAAACATAAAAATTATTCTTTCTCTCTTTCTATTCTAATTTTTATGTATACTAAATTACTAAGTTTTTTCTAATGCCATTTGGCTGACCGGCGATTACTAGCGATTCCGGATCTAAGCGTTGGCTAGGTAAGGGCCGCCTAGGCGCTAGGCGGCCATCCACTGTGTCGATTTTAGCCTAGGCGGTGCCTAGATGGCCTAGGCGGGTCCTAGTCGGCCAAGGCAGATTTTTTATTTTATTTTTTTTATTTTTTTGACTTTTTTCTAGTAAAAAGGGACCAACTTCATGATTATTTAGACATTTCTCAACCAAAATCATTAATATGTCTCTGAAACATCGAATCCAGCCACTTAACATCGAAATTCATCTCTAAACATTGAACTCGGTGTTTAAGTTTGAACTTTGAAGTGTTAGACTAGTATGTTTAAGTTTAGTTTTAAATTATTTGAAGTATTACATTAAATTATTGATATTGATGTGTGTATATAATATATATATTGTAAAATTACATATAAAAATTCCAATCATCCAAGCGCCGATTAATCCCTAGGCGGTACCTCGCCACCCGACTAGCGCCTAGCGACTTCTTCAACCATGCTAAAAATAAGGCCACTATATTCTTCATAGAGGCTTTACTCGTTGGCTTTTAACTAAAAACATTTATACATAAAATCTTTTAGCGGGAATTTAAGTTAAATAAAAACATATGTTCAAAATAAACTTAAAAATTCATGATTGTGTGCATATTAGGACTACTAAATCTTCAGGTAGTTTCATTAATTGGAGTATGCAGGCGTCCCTTTATAATATACTTGGTATGCATAAAAAATCAACAATGCTAAGTGAGTTATAGTTTCTTTCTTTATTTAAACGATAGTTTATAAAATAACACCATTAAACTTTAGACTCTTTAAAACTTTGTCCATATGCCATGTTCCATTGTTCAAGACCTCTAACTACTTCGATGGCTTTCTTTTTGCTTTTTCTTTCTTTACTTTAACTTTTTTTACTTTACCTTTGAGTTGACTTCTTTATCTTTATTTTTACTTCTATTGTCTATACATGGTTTGTCTAAGTACAAACCAAGTACATCAAGCCTTTTTACATGATTTTTTAACTGGAGTAAAACTTAAAGTTATACTTCAAATATTACCTCTCTTTTCTTAGGGATAGAGGATTGAGATAAGGTTTGCCTATATCTCGCCCCTCTCGAGACCCTACAAATAGTTGTGCTACAAGGAATTTATTGGGTATGGTAGTTGTGTTTGTATTAACATTTTTTAAAATTTTTTTATATCAGTTGGGCAGGGGTGGCCTTGAGAAATTGGGTGCCCAGGACGAGTCGGGGAAAAAAGGCCCCTAACGCATTCAAAGCTCCTGACCAAGCGGGGGTCAAGGGGCCGCGCCCCTTGCGGGGTCCTAGGGGCAGCGCCCCTGGCGGGATCCAAGGGGCAGAGCCCCTTGTGGGGTTCCCCGTAACCTAAACGAAATGTCATAAGTTAATATGTTCGGGATTAACTTCCGTATTTTACCTAAATCAGTCATTCAATAATCAGTAAACTGTAAATCCATGGGCCCAATTTCTTGGGATTTTGAATTTCAATTTCTTCTTGAACGTGAGCGTCCATGGAGCCGGTTAGGATAAAGGGCTTTTGAGAAATGAAATGGGCCCATAAATATATTTAACTGAGTTATTTGTTACTCAAACCCGTGTAATACTCAGGTTTATAACCTAATATATATATAAATACATATATAAAAATGTGCCCCTCGAAAAATTGGGCCCGGGACGGAGGTCGGGTTTGCCCCTCCCCCGGGCCGCCCCTGCAGTTGGGTGGATTAGAGAACATCTATTCAAGATAACAACTTTTTGTCTGCTCTTTTCCTATTTACCTATTTGGCTGGTGATGAACTTGAGCTGAAGCATGATTTAGAATGACTGTTAAGCTATGTGTAATAGAGGGTGACTAAGACGTGATATCTCTTAGTCACGCCCTTTGCCCATGGCACGTAAGGCGTGGCCACAACGTGATGGATGACATTGACCGTGGTCACGATAAGCAAATGAAAGACTTAGCTGTTAACCATTAAATGCACAAACAGAGATGACTTGTGAGTGATGGTAACACATATGGGGTCACAAGAGGGTGATGAGAGTGACCTCATATGTGGCGCCTAATCGCCTATGTGTCACCCTGTCAAGTCCCTTCCGGGGTGATGATAACACATAGCCTTACAATAGAGGGCAAACTCTTTAGGCTTCCTAGTAATCTTATCGATTGTACTGCATAAAAGTTTTGTATTTGTCATTTGGTTGAAACCTGTTCTGACCCATACCAAATAAACCAATTATATAGAGTGGTTTGTTTCGACCTGCACGGCTGCACCCATTTTGGTCAAAGTATGACCCAAACCAAATTGTTCATTGTTAAAACGACCCTTTTTAACCTGCCCTTCCCTGCCCGAACTTGACCCTCTTGTTTTTTTAGGTTTTGAAAAAAAATACATAAACCATGCTTATGGAGCTTGAATTTTACCAACGATTTACATGAAATAACTGGATCAGAATACATCAGTACTAGAAGGGTTCTCGATAATTAAATTTAAAACCCGGATCAAGCTAGAAGAGTATCGGAGAGATGCAGCAGCGACATCCCAGCAACCGACGACCCATGGGGACTGATGGCTCTGATTTCACGTACAGAATGGTTGTTGATAATAGTATGTCATTTCTAAATTGTTTACTTTTATAATAAGATGTTTATATGTTCCTTGTTCCTTTTCTTTGAAATTTCAACTGTTCGGTTGGATCTTAACCTTAGGGTATACAAAAGTTGCCAAGGGAAAATCAACCCTCTTCAAAGTTCTTGTGATTCAGGTTACACACTTATTTTCAAAGATGATATATTTATCAAATTTAAATTTATTTTCAAAGATGATTGTTAACTTGGGTTACAATATGTGCATGTTGATTTCAGGAAGTGATCCTTTTGGTAGGAGTACTTGACATGTTTTTTACATATTTAAAGAAGGAGCCTCTTGAAACATTAGCTGTTGTATCCAGTTCTTTAACTGTCATTTCAATCTTTTTTGGAGAAATAGGTGAGCACTTCTTTTTCATAAAACCCTTACGCTTGATGTATAATGAAGAAGTTGCTATTGTTGTGTTATTTTGTAGGACGAAAGCGTAGCAGAGTGAACTTCTTGAAATTTTATGTGGCTTTATCATCCATTGGAATTATTGGATCAATTGCTTCCTCCATCCAAAGCAATATCCAACAAAAGGCAAGCAACTCTTTTACTATATTATGATTTACCTGAAAAAAAGGCAGGTCGGGTCTGTCAAAGCCTTTTCCGATTTTCAAACCTGCCCTGCTGAACATGTTCACTAACCCAAGGGCCAAGGCCACACATAAAAAATTTACTAGAAGCCCACAATAGCTCATATTTAAACCTTTGGGCCATGATAGCATCCCATTTGTGATTGTTGTATTCATTGAGGTTAGTTAACTGTTTTCTCTGTATTTCTTTCATATTCCAGAACATATTTTATGTCAAATCTACTATTGTTTGTCATCTGTATCAGCTTAAATCGTTATTTTATGCCCCATTTGCGGTGCACGCATATAATGTATATATGTGTGGGTCCTCAAGGGGCCAAAGTAAAATTGCTCTAATTTTAATGTTATTTTACTTATTTTGTGAAAATAACGTGAAGTGTTGGGATGATTAACTTCAAACGAAAACTTTGAGCCGGGTGATGTCTTCTGATGTTAATTCCCAGAATCCAAATCAAGTGAATCAAAGAAAAAAACCAGATTTCTATTTAATAAGCGATTGGTACAAGGAAAAACTTTAATCCTAAACCCCTATTTATAATAAAAACATAAACCAAAAAAGTCAAACCTTATCCCTAATAACTTGCTGAAAAACCAAAGCTAATCTAAACATTTAAACTCAATAGATAAACCAAAACAAATTAAAACTAAACTTTCTACTTTAACCCCTAAGCTAATAAATAAATACAAGATTGATCCAACAATCACCCCCTCAATCTTGTAATCCTTTATTCATCAAAGTAAAGGTATATGATCTTCATCCACTTGATTCAAGTTAAGCTTTTCTTTCTTTTCTTCCCAACTAGGACATTCCGACAAGTAATGTCCAAGCTCACCACACTTGTAGCACCTAATGCGACTTTTATCCCGTGGAACTTGCTCACCAACTCCTCCTCGACCTCTCCCGGACCCCCGACCCCTACCTTGGCCACGTCCAAAGTCATCTCGGTTAGAGCTTTCACATCCACAATGCTCACATTTGTGCACTTTTCCTGCTGCCTTTTCATCCGACCTTGTGAATAATAGGTGATTTTGCTCGGTTTGGGTCTCCTCATCCTTGATCCTCTCCTCATAAGCCTTAAGTCGACCCACAACATCATCATAACCGATGGTCTTCAAGTCTACAACTTGCTCTATAGAAGCCACCATATGAATGAACCGTTTAGGCAACCCGTTAAGAAACTTCTTAACCAATGTTGTTTCTTCTATAACCGACCCAAGTGAGTTGGCTCGAGATGCATACTCGGATAACTTGTTAGCAAACTCATCAATCAAACCTTGATCCTTCATCTTTAGATTTTCAAACTCTCTCATTAGAGTTTGAAGCCTTGCCTCCCGAATTCGATCCGCTCCCAAGTGTCGATTTTTAAGAACTCCCCACATCTCCTTCGCGGTTTGAAGATTTCCTATTTGCAATATTTGTTCTTCGGGCATGGCTTGGAACAAAAGAGCTATGGCCATGTTATTTTTCTTAGCATCTAAGTTTGTTCCAGGCTCTATCATCTCCCACACCCCATGAACATTGAAAATCACTCGCATCCTCATAGCCCATACCGTGTAATTTGTAGAAGACAATACCGGGCATTGAAGAGACATGGTATTGTTTTCTTTAACAGTAACCATAGCTTGATTTCTGGTTGAGCCATGAACACGATCAAATCTGCTTATACCTTAAAGTTTGCTGCTTTATCCAAAAATCCAACCCTTTTGTGAACACTGCCTTGATCAGACTGCCTTGCTGTTGATCACCAACCCAACCTGGTTGCAAACGACCCCTTCAGCCCCTCTACTGATCTCGTTTTCCTGCCCCAAGCTCGTTGATTTCAACCTGCCGCACCAACAGCCCCTGTTTGCTGTTTACGGCTGAGACAAATTCGAAGGAAATCGGAGTGTACCACCTGATTCTTGCTTGAATCGAAACTAATCAGCCCCAGAATATGCCGATCAAACGTTTGTTTGATCAAATCTGACTTCTGCCGATTTGATTGTTGATCACGAACCAGGTGTTCCCGCCGATGGTGAATTCTGATCGCAGGTATGAGCCCTCCAGGCTCTGATACCAATTGATGTCTTCTGATGTTAATTCCCAGAATCCAAATCAAGTGAATCAAAGAAAAAAACCAGATTTCTATTTAATAAGCGATTGGTACAAGGAAAAACTTTAATCCTAAACCCCTATTTATAATAAAAACATAAACCAAAAAAGTCAAACCTTATCCCTAATAACTTGCTGAAAAACCAAAGCTAATCTAAACATTTAAACTCAATAGATAAACCAAAACAAATTAAAACTAAACTTTCTACTTTAACCCCTAAGCTAATAAATAAATACAAGATTGATCCAACACCGGGGACTCCCTCGGAGCAGCCTCTTTATCTCAGCTGGGATAGGGGTAAGGTTTGTGTCCATCCTTCCCCCAGACCCTACTGAAAAATGGGAATATACTGGGTAAGTTTGTTTGTTTGTATATGGTTTTAGGTGAGCTTAATGGTCCATGGTATCTATTCAATACAATAAAATATTGCATTTACCTTAAAACAATCTAATAGTTCTGGAACACTATATAATATATCAAAGTTCTTGCTTGCCATATACCTGATTAACTTGTAATTGGGAGTATTTAGTAGGAGTATGAGAGTGTTGCTGTCCCAAAAAAAAAAAAAAAATCTCAGCTGCAAAATTGAATTCGTTATGACCCATTTTAAAAACAACTGAAACTGTTGTCTAACCACCCACTTGTTATCTCTATTTCATGTTTCTTGTAATATGTTTTTTTTTTTTTTTTTTTTTTTTTTTTCACAAATAACATTCTAGTCGTTAACTATCCATTGGTACTGATCAAACATCATCTATTATGGTCTTCATCAGGTTATTCATGATCCGAGCAAATGGGAGACTCAGAAGCTTGCTCTATTGAAGATTGCCTGTGTTTCTATAGGTTAGTTTATATATTGTTATCATTAAGCAGTTGTTATCATGAGCCGGGGGTCTAATTGGAATCAGCCTCTTTATTCCTACGAGGTAGAGGTAAGGTTGTCTACATCTTACCCTCCTCAGACTCTACCTTAGCTTTATTAGGTGGGATATACCGAGTACGATGATGATTATGATCATTGAGCAGTTTATTAATTCTCTCTTATATATCATATTGTTGTGTTGGTCTCCCTAAGTAGCAATAGAGCTTTTCTGTGTGACAGGACTATTTGCACAAATATTTTCCATAACCACTACAACATCCCTCATACGGAACATGTCTCCTCCAAAAAGAGCTTCTTGACGCATTGAAATTGTTAGTAGCACTCATCATGAAACATTTTTCTTATTGCCTCGTGTTATTTCTTTATGTTTTATGTAGTTTAATCCATGTTGAAAACTTCTTAGAATGATGAAATATGATTTGGATATTTGCAATTTTTGAAGTGCATGAGGTCACTTGCTCAAAGTAATTTTTTATAAAGTGTACTTGTGCAATGATGTCGAGATTGGACTCCGGTTGAGGTAATGAAGGGACTTTAGACCATTTATTTCTTGAGCAATGTCTTGCACATGTTAAATCTTTTGTAAAGATAATAAAATGGAACATATATAACAAACTGATTAATTATTGTACTTGTTTTTATAAATGCACTAATTTATAAAGGGGTCAAAATAAAATTCCACTAATTTTAACGTTATTTTACTTATTATGTGAAAATGACATTAAAAGTATTAGGATGATTAACTTCAAACGATAACTATGAGCTGGGGACTCCTTCGGATCAGCCTCTCTATTCAAATTGTGATAGGGGTAAGGTTTGTGTCCATCATTCCCTCCCATACCATAATGAAAAGTGGGAATATATTGGGTAAGTTTGTTTATTTTTTTTTATAAATGCAATTTTTTTAAATTTCTTAAATTGTTTTTGTTCTTGATTAGTTTTCTGCATCATGTAGAGCTGTAGAAGTATACACTCATATTATCAGAAAATATATATGTATATAAACTACTTAAACATATGCAGAACAAAGGTGGTTCCTTACTTGTGAGAAATGGGAGAGTTGGTAAGGTCTGTCAATTTTTTTTAAAAAAAAAGATATTTACTATTTTTTTTTAAATACTTTGAGAGCACTTGAGTTGTTTTATTATGTAAATGATTATTTTGTTACATGTTTAATGATATAACAATTATCATCAATCGGTTTTTTAAAGTATATATAAAGGCTCATCATTAAATACTAAATTATTTAAAGCTTAATGAGATCTTCCTATTTATTGATTGTGGTCTAATATCAAACAAGATGATCAAGCCTCATGCATATCAGAGTTTAGTTCCTGTAAATGTGGAATGAATTTGCTCCACTTTCATAAAGGTGTAACTTGAGCCATTCAATTCGAAGGAATCCTCAAAACAAACTAATATGCAAATCAGATGTGCAATATATGTACATGTAAACACACACATATATATGATTTGTATTCTATGAAAACTTTGTTTTATTACGATAACACATAACTCTACCAAGAGCAATGTAAATATTTATTTTCTTTTCCTGAATATCATTATTACACATACATAACACTTTCGTCTTTTATGTGTATATGTAAATCAACCTGCGTTTGGAATTTAGCAAATGTGTTCTACGTACCGGAACTGAGAACATTCGAGATTATGCAGGATTATACACGAAAGATCCTTTTTTGGCTCTCTCTTTAGCCCTATGTCTCTTATCCCTAGGAGGTCTTCCTCCACTAGCAGGTTTTTTCGGAAAACTCTATTTATTCTGGTGTGGATGGTTATCAACCTATAAAATTGAATATATTAATTTATGATAGATACTTGATAAAGAAGTATAAATATCTTCATATAATACAATATATTCAAATAATTTATTAGAAATATATGTATTATCTTATTACAGATCTATTAACAACAAGTATAGCTACGCCAGAAGAATTAATAATATCTCAGGAAAAATTGCTACAAGAAGCCGTGGATGCACTTCTTGATAATGGAATCTGCGGACAACCAATGAGGGATGATCATAATAGAATTTACAAGTCGCTTTCAGATGTAATTGAAGGCAAAGAAGGAAGAGTTCGCGAGACTCTGCTTGGTAAACGAGACACGTGCTACCTAAAAAAAGAAAATTTACACGTCTTAAAGCATATACACATATGAATTTACGCATATATATATAGAAGACGAAAGTGATATACGTGTGTAATAATGATATTTGGATATAGAAAACAAATATTTGGATTGATCTTTGCTGAGTTATACGAGATATCATAATAAAATAGTTTCACACACAGATACACACATACTACGTTAGTCACCTGTGTATTATACTGGATGAATAATAAAAACTATTTACATACATATACTCTTGAATTTCTTTCAAATGGAAAGGATAGATCAAAAATTCTAATCAAATTTCTCCATGACCATAAAAAAGACAAGTAGAAACTTGGAAATTTTAATACATACCTTATTGTCATCATTAGTCTAACGCTTCTTCAATAACTAACAAGTAACAACTACCACAAACTTGAGCAGGAGGTATAGACTAAATAACTTACCAAAAATTAGCATGATAAGTCAGATGTTATAAATATGTAAACAACTTACCAAAAAATGACTCGATATTAAAGTTAATTTACAAGCATAACTCACTACAAAACTAAATAACTTGTGACATGACCTTTGGCATTTGGTCTCGGTTCTTTGCACACAGTGGCGGAGCTTGAGAGTTAGAAAAGAAGGGACGGAAATTTGTAAGACTCAAAATACATGTTAAAATTTTTAAACGAGAGGGGGTGAAACCCGTATTTTTAACTAAAAATAACCTTTCGGCCTGCAAATTAATACTACTGGCGAAAAAAATAGGGGGAGCGGTCGCCCCCCGGTCCCAATAGAGCTACACCACTGTTTGCACAGTCACTTTCTATATTTGTTTATTTTGTTTGTTATATTCATTTCATTAGGTTGAACCGTTTCGTTTCGAGCATTCCTTGATTCAGATTCAGATTTGTTAAGCACGCGATATAAAATTTAATTTGTATTCATTGTCACATGTTATGTTATATTGACTTGTGAAATCATTGCTTTTCACATTTGTTTAGATATTTGATTATCAGCTAATTGTAAACTGTTTCGAATCCAATAACCGAGCAAGCCTCCTGTAGGTGATTCTACGAGTGCTTCATTGGGGCATCAATGACGTAGCACTTTTCGTGACGGGGTGACTGATTCACGACGTCTTCATTAGTCCTCTGATAGTACATTGTGCATCTACTGAACTCTGGGGAGGCGTATGGATCGATCCTAGAAAAATTGTTTTGTTTTGGTGAGTGTTGGTATGTGCCTACATACAGTTCACAATTTGGTACATTAGGCCGACGGGTCTGTGTACACCATTTGTTTGTTTTGTTTTGTGCTCAAATGGATATATCCTTACCATACAAATTATTTAATTATGTATTCGTACGTATGCTTAGTTGGTTCTGACATTCGTTATCATAAGCTATGATCATTGTATTTGTAACACTTTCATTGGCCATATTAATTTCGTAATTGTTATTCTTTCCCATTTATTTAATTGTTTCCCTTTTTCTGATTTCACCACTATTACTATTGTTCTTCCGTTACTAAGCAAATTTTTGGCCAAGTCATATTTCCCTTTGTTGTTGTTTTTTTTTGTTTCTAAAACAGATGCTCATGGGGTTCGAGGATTGTCTGAAGTGAAGATAAAAGATTAGAAAGCTGATTATTATAGTAAATGATGTAATTATATATTTTATATTTAATTAGCGTCAATTCATTTAATATAGAAATATGCATTATTCTGATTTCTGTAATAGTCACACGTCAGCTTTAGCCAGGCTGTGGTGTTGCATATTAAATCTAGTTGGAATGTTTTGATCAACGTAAAAATATCCCTAGACGGCCGCCTAGTCAGAGCCTAGGTGCTAGGTGCCCAATTATATTGTCAATTTGGCTCTAGTCGGTGTCTAGGCGATCCGTTTTTTTGTGACTTTTTTAGGGTAAAAAGGGGCTAGATCCATGATTCTTCGATACAATTATCAACCCTAAATCTTTAATATGTCTTTGAAACATCGAACCAACATTTGAAACATCGAATCCAGCCACTGAACATCGAAATCTATCTCTAAACTTTGAACTCAGCTTCGATCTTTTTTGTTGCTCGAGTTTTCGATCTTCTTCGTTTTCCAGTGTTTAATTTGAACTTTGGAGTACTTGACTTAGTATGTTAAAGTTTGTTTTTTAAATTATATGAATTATTATAATGAATTATTGATATTGATGTATGTATATAATATATATTTGCAAAATTACATAAAAAAATTCCAATCCGGCTAGTACTGATTAATCTTTAGGTGATACCTCACGACCCAACTAGCGCTTAACGCCTTCTACAACATTGGGTTTGATGCTGTGTTTTATATCTTGTTTGTAAACTATGTTAAACTATGATTCATGCTTGTTATATCTAGTATATTAGAAACCTGACTTGTTAAATCTAGTATATTAAAACCTGAGAATGGTTAGATAACGTCTTTGCATTGGCCTATATCATTATGTAAAAAAGATGAAAAAGTACACTTTTGCAAACTTGTTGACATAATTGCTTTTAAGCAATGTATGGATACTTGTTTGAGATACGATACATCTATTGTAAACTTATGCATGCATGTTTTAATTCAAGACTTAACTAGTCTTAATTATAAATTACTCACGACTATGCAGATAGTTGACCAAATTGTATTTTACATGTGTAACATATTAGAAGAAGTGATGAAGACAAATCTAGGATTCCATGGACCTATATTAATGAAATAATAAACTTTGTATTGTTACGATTTTGTTTAAACATTATGAGTATTTGTGTTTTGTGTAATGAATGTTTTGAATGATTTTTAACATTTTGATGATTAAATATTCAAACTTTAAAGTGGCACCCTTTTGGTCTAGGCAGTGCCTAGGCGGCCTAGTCAGATTTTTATTTTATTTTTTGATTTTTTTTGACTTTTTTCTGGTTAAAAGAGACCAATTCTATGATTATTTAGACATTTTCCAACCTAAAATCCTTAATATATCTCTGAAATATCGAATCCAACCATTTAACATCGAAAGACATCTCTAAACTTTGAACTCGGTGTTTAATTTTGAACTTTGAAGTACTTGACTTATTATGTTTAAGTTTGTTTTTTAAATTATTTGAAGTATTTATAAAATTACATATAAAAAATCAATTTACCTAGCGTTGATTAATCCCGATTAATCCTAGGCGGTATCTCGACACATCGCCACCCGGCTAGTGCCTAGCGACTTCTACAACATTGCTCTCTATCTTTCGTTCTTCATTTATTCTTTGAAGGGTGTATTGTGAATTTGGTGTTCAAACTACAAATAGAAGCAAACTACAAAGTCACTAAAAATTACTATTCACACACACACATTTAATACCTAGTAGCATTCCCACATAATACAATGAAAAACAAAATAATTCGATTAATTTTTTTAGCTGCTCTTGGTCTTAAAATAAACTCTTTTAATCTAATTTTGCTATGTTAAAAATCTCTAGTTAAAAGGTTATATGTGTCAAAAATATCAAGAAGTACTTTATTTAATTAAAGGTAAATTTTCTCTTATAACAACTTTATTTCACTTCATTTTTTAAACCCGGATAATCTAAAAGAATAAAAAAGATCCTTGAGTTTAATTTTAAAATATTATACATTATAATGAAATTATTTTTCATTTTTTAATATGTACTATTATATACCAAAGATAATAATTAAATAACGTGTATATGATTTTCTGAAATAATTTTTTTAAAATAAATTGTTGAAATGATTAACGACTCTTGATTTGTATATTTTATAAACAGCGCATATAATCGTAAATTTTAAACATATGTAACAAATAAAGTTATTATGTCTGTCATGAAGTCACCATATTCAGACCATGTGTAATGGCAGGTGATTGGGACGTGAGAGGGGCCGGCCACGCCTCTATGGCGTCTTCCCTTCATTACATAGGGGCGTGACTCGGACATGCTTGAGGAGCATCACGGGGTGAAGGAAGAAGAAGAGGGGAGAAAAAAGGGCTGATGACGCGAAGTGATGATAACACATGTAATGATAATGTGAAGTGATAAGTGGGTGGTGATGCTGGTTGTTTATGTGACGCCTATGTGTCGTAATGGGGTATTCACCACTACTAATTGTCTCATACAACGCAAAATAAATGAATTTTTTTAAAGTCGGATTTTTTGTGTCCACGTATATTTCACATTAATTGTGGCAGCCACCAAATCCTCACCAATTGATCGGACAAGGTCGCAAT
This sequence comes from Mikania micrantha, assembly GCA_009363875.1. NCBI lineage: Eukaryota > Viridiplantae > Streptophyta > Magnoliopsida > Asterales > Asteraceae > Mikania > Mikania micrantha. The sequence goes on along the minus strand of SZYD01000832.1, from coordinate 110,530 downwards.
TGTCAAACATGGCTTGTGCTCAACACGACGTCGTTCCACGAGTCCCTCATTCCGTCTTTGGGAATTGGGAGTGTGGAAAGCATATTACCCCTTTTGTTGTTTCGTTGCATTTATCCCACCTACTCTTCCATTCACCTGATAAATTGATCTCAAACTCATCTGGGTTTGATTTATCTACTCCCAATTCGTCCGTATCGACGTGTTGTAAGGTATGATTAGATCTGTTCATGTGACTGATTGCCCGAATTTTGGGTTTTGATTCAATTGTTGATGGGATTTTGATGAAATTTTGATGAAATTGGGAACTTGGTTGATTAGATGGGGTTTCGTTGCTGATTTTGATCATTGATATAGTGAAAATTGAGATTGTTTTGTTTACTCTTCCATGAGCTTTTCATTTCATTTCTTAAATTTCGTTTAATATACGATTGGTTACGATATTAGATGATCTATGCTTGTTTCCATATGCATGTTTGTATGGATCGATGATTTTGATTGAATTTAGAACTAGATTGTGTTGGATGGGTCTTTGATGCTAAAGTTCATGTTCGACCTTGATTGAGTAAAATTTAAAGTTTTTCGCTTTTTCCAAAAGTCATCAAGGATTTACACCTTTTATTGGTTTTAATCATCTTTTTATGTAGATTTATAACTTGATGGCGTTGACTTTAACTTTCAGATGGGATTCTTGACGAGTATTTTTTATAAAATTGAGAACAAAGCTGATTAGATGGTGTTTTGACTTTTGATTTGGAGATCATTTTTTGAATGTTGATTGATACGGGTCGTCCACCGTGAACCGGGCAAGTCAAACACCATCCACGTTTCTAGCTATCCACGTTTACCATTTAGCTTGCATTTGTTAGTCTAATTCTAGGTTCTTGGAGTAATCAAGAAGCCCACGTTTGCATTATCCCATGTTCACATAGTAGTCTCTTAATTTTAGCCTCATGTATTCGTAATTTTCTTATATATTGTACGTTGATTTGAAGAAATAGATATAGAAAAATTGCAGCAGCTAATTGGTCTTTATTGTTTATAATTCGTCTTGTTTCCTTTGGAGATTGCCAATCACGAATCCGGCTCTATCATTGATGTAGTGAAATTTGTTTTTAGAATTGTGTATTATTTTTGTTTCTTGAGTTTATGCAAGATGTAATGCAAGACATGACTGTTCTCTGGATTTTGCATATGTGAATTTGGAACTTGTTGATGTTAACCTTGAGTTCTAGATTGAATTGTTGATATAATTTTGATAAAATTGAAAATAAGGTTGATAGTATGATCTATATGGCTAAAGCTCATGATGTTGACTCTTAATACAGGGAAAAAAACTTTTTACTCTTCCAATAGTGATTTCTTCCTTTCCCTTCTAGTATCTTTTTTTGTGGACTAGGTATGTAATTCTATAGTTTGACAAATTTTGACTTCAAGTTCTATTAAAATTACCGCCAGGGTTTGATGAAATGGAGTATAAATTATGATTTGATGAGTTCCTGATGCTAGATTTTGGAAGATTTGTTTTTTATTGTTTGTAAGGTGGTCTCCATTTTTTTATCACCCTCAATTAAGGCTTTGTTAGATTGAATTTGTAGATGTGGTGTCTATTATATAGGTTTTCTGTTATCATACAACATGAATCGGATGAAATTTGGCGATGTTTGCCCTTTGGAGTGTCTATTACTTCTATTTTTTTCAGTATTTGCAAGATATATGGCAATTGTTCCATAGACTTTGTATATGTGAATTTGTTACTTGCTGGTAATAAGTTGGTTTTGATGCAATTGAAACCTTGGTTGGTTATATGGACATATGTTTCATAATATTAAGCTCATGATGTTGATTTTTTATTTAGGAAAAATGCGTTCTACTCTTCAGATAATTGTTTCTTTATTTCCTTTATAGTACTTCTTTTGTGGATTAGGTATGTAAATCAAACATTGACAATGTTGATTTTAAGTTTTATGGTAAATTACTGTTTGGGTTTGATTAAATGGAGTTTAAATTATGATTTGATGAATGATGACTTCCTGATGCTAGATTTTGGAAGATTCAATTTTTGTTGTTTGTAAGGTAGTCTACTTGTTTTTCTCAACTAAGATCTGGTTAAATTAAATATGTAGATGAGGTCTCTTTTTTATAGGTTTTATGTTATTTTATAGCATGGATGAGATTTATGTTTGCATACAAACAAACATGCATGCATGCCCGGTAAAATCCCACTGCTTAGCAGGGTGTTTGCATACAATGAATTATATTCTAATGTGTGTATCTGTGTGTGTATTTTTTTTAATAATCATGAGAACCCGTTACCTGTAAACTCACACTAATACCCTGCTAACCAGTGGGACAAAATCGCAGCTTGCACTTGCATGTGTTATGTTGTATTCATATAATGTATTTTTAATCAAAATTGAAGTTGTTATTGTATAGTTTTTTATGAGTGTTCTTTGACCAATATCAAAGCATTGACTATGTTATACAACCCTACAAGTTTACCCCGGATTTTTTTACCTAATTGTGCCGTTTTTATGAAATTTTCTTTTGGAAATTGTTGGTCCAAAATATGTTTGTAGACACGGTAGTAGAAATATCTTACAAGGTAGTAGGCATACAACCTTCTCATGATCAACACAACGGAGCTTTGACTTTTTATGCGTTTAAGGCAACATGGTCGACCTTCATTTACTCATTCCTACATGTTCATGGTTTTAGCACGTGTTATTTGATTGTAGTTCAAGTCTCTTCAATTCAATCTTTGTTTCCTTCCATTCCTCAACATGTAAAATTTGCACATATGTGCTAGAGGTGGCAATTTCTATCTATTTATTTGCGAAATGATCGATTTGGATTATGTTGATCCTCGTATGGTTTCACGGGTAAAATAAAAGAAAGGTTAAAAGAAAACCGGTCAAAAGGGTGGAAACTAGCTGCGTATTTTCAATTACACAAAACTATGTAAATCATTACATTGAAAAACTTAGACTATTAATGAAGTAAAGTTAAATAATTTTTGCATATGTATTTGTCACACTAGTTATCGAGCATAAAATGTAAATTTCTTTGACAAAGATGTTTTATGGATCAACCCAAGCCCATTGACATCAAAATTGCTCTTTTTGACCCGCTTGACCAACCTATTTTACCACATCTAATATCCAGAATTTTGTATTGTGTACTGCTAATTTACATTTGCTTATATGTGCAGACCATTTTGCTGTCAAAAAATGAATTTTTTCTGTTGGAATATGGCTGATGAATCTTCACCATCACAGCATGATATTGTTCGATGCCCATTTTTGCGCAACATTAATGAACCAACTAACTTCTCATTTTCTCCATCCATGACCTTCCCATTGCCTGTAAGGTTCTTATTCGCTTGGAGGGGGGCAAAAAACGGGTGGTTTAGGTAAAGGGTAACTTTTAATTAAGGCTGAAAGTTGCACGTGGATGCGAGAACGACACACACACACAACAATTAATGTGCAGAAAATATAGAAAGTAAATTACACGAATATTTAACATAAGTAGGGTTTATCAGCTTATCTTTTATTACTCAAGTTGCTAAAAGATTACAATTACCGAGTATATGTAGTCAAAGATAGGGTTAATACTTAATAACTTACAGATTAAGAAACCAATTAAGGCCTTAAATAGATTAATAGAAAACCAACTCTATTATCCTTGCTTCTACACGCAAACCAACAAGCTAAAAGGCTTCATAACCAACACTTTTGGCACAGATAGCCAGATAGAAAGGTTTGTATCTATCTTCCCCTCAGACCCTACTGAAAAGTGGGAATATACTGGGTAAGGTTTACCTTAAGGATAGAGGGGAGGCATCTTAACCACTAGCAGGTTCCTTTGGGGACAAGTTCAAGCCACATTAGCATTGTTTTGTTTTGTTTTGTTTGTTTTTGTTTTTGTTATTGTTTTTTTTTTTTTCCGATATGAAAAAACTGATGCATATGAACTAAATTACATCATTGTTTTTTATCAGGTTCGTGGAACCAAAGGTCCTATATTCGAGGATGGTCCCAATTTTGACATGGCCTTTAGGCTTTTCCATGGGCAAAATGGTGTTGTCCCTCTTTCTGAGGGGGCATTGCAATTTCCTCGAAAAGTGAAGCCCGAACAAGTGTTGCACCAGTTTAATCCTTTAGCAGCAAAGGCTGCTACTATCAGTCTTTCCGGTTTTGCAGGGTCCTTCGGTTTTGATGCATTTAATGAGATGTTTAAGAATCAACATAAAAAGAAAAATTCTTCCAAGAAAAACCCTTCTCAGGTATGCAATTCTTAATTTCATGATATAACTCTAGGAAGTTGCTGATATCTGATTTTCATTACAAAATATGTGGTTTAGGGCTATCTCTATGCTTTCATTTACGTGACAAGTTTGGGTATTAAGGCTACCTACCGTTAATTTTTCTATTATATTAGGACGAAACCAAAATACCCTTTGACTTTGACTATTCAAAAAATTAAAAGGATGTTTTGATCATTTCATCTTAATTTAATGACAAAAAGTTCTTTATTTTTTGATTCAATTGTGCAACATCTTAAATATATTTTAAAACACGTGAGGCCATAAAAGTTGCTGAATGTGGATCTCATACTTTTTTTCTTTTTTGTTGTTTTAATGATTTTACAGAATGGAGACTCGAATCATGAGGCAATGGGAGAGGAGTGGTTGCAAAGGGGGAACTGTCCGATTGCCAAGTCATACAGGGCGGTGAGCAACGTTCTACCACTGGTGGCCAATGCATTCAAACCGCCATCAGGCATCAAATACAAGTGCCCACCAGCAATCGTGGCGGCTCGTGCGGCTCTAGCACGAACAGCCTTTGCCAAGAATCTCAGACCACAACCTCTGCCGGCAAAGATTCTAGCCATTGGGGTCCTGGGCATGGCGGCTAATGTCCCATTAGGGATATGGCGGGAACACACTGAAAAGTTCTCACCTTCTTGGTTTATAGCCGTACATGCTGCAGTTCCTTTCATAGCTATGCTCAGAAAGTCGGTTTTGATGCCAAAACACGCAATGGCGTTTACAATTGCAGCTTCTGTTCTGGGTCAGGTTATTGGGTCTAGAGCTGAGCGATACCGCCTGAAAGCTATTGCCGCCAGGCCTCCGATTGTGACCGAAACTTTTGTTGATGGGTTTGACCCAGAAGCCGCCAGTGTAGGCGGTCCGCATATGGGTGTTATGGGCAAGCATTGTGGTGAAGCCGTTGAGTGGAAATCTACCCGTTTGCAGGTTGCTGGGCCATCTGCTTAGAATGTGTAAGCTTTTGGTCTGTGTGTTTGTTGAGTACGAGTGAAAATAATAAATAAATAAATAAATACTGAAGTTTATGCCTGTAATCTGATATCACTAATTTGGCGTGTAATTGAGTATATGCAATCTACTGCGGTTTGTGTTGTATTAATTTTGGTGTTATTATTACTGCTAAAAGTTAGGGCCCCGTTTTTGGTGCACGCATATAATGTATATATGTGTCGGCCCTTAAGGGGAAAAAGCAAAGTTGCACTAATTTTAACGTTATTTTACTTTATTTTTGTGAAAATAACGTTAAAACCATAGGGTTGGTCGGTTAATTAGACATCATGAGCTAGGGGTCTCATTGGAAGCAGCCTCTCTATTTCTACGGGGTAGAGGTAAGGCTGTCTACATCTTACCCTTCTCAGACTCTACCTTAGCTTTGCTAATGGTGGGATATACTGATTACGATGATGATGATGTATTACTGCTAAAAGTTAAGAACCTGAAAAAGACTTTATAAATTATATAAGCTTAGGGTTGCATAAATAGCTCGAGTAGACTCTTATAAATAACATAAGATAGAAAAAATAACCTGTTATGAGTTGGACCTGGGGTGTTAACTAGTTGAGTTTAAGCTTGTTTGGCTTGAGCTTGGTGTGCTTCAGTTAATCGAGCTTGATTTAACTAGTTGAGTTTAAGCTTGTTTGGCTTGTGTTTCAGTTAATCGAGCTCGATTTGTTTCGAGCTCTGTCTTGAATTTGAGTTACTCTTGGTTATTAGAAAGCTCAAAAGTTAGGATTAAACTTGGCTCTAGCTCGGTTTGAATAAAAGATTTTAGGACACCGATATTAAATAGCTACCAAATGAATGGTGTGACTTGTTTCCACTTCTAATTGAACCGATTTTATTTTCAGAGTCATAGATGACCTGTATTGCCTCCTGAAATTCTCTCGTAGTATGATCTTGCCTATCATGTACAGGTAGAGGTGGGCAAAAAATGGACCCGGCAACCCGAACCGTAACCGGTTATACCCGAACCGATGGGTACAAACGGACCCAGTTTTTTAGACAAATTAAAACCGGAACCGTAACCGTAACCGGGAAAACCGGAACTGGTTCCACCTGTACCCGGCCAAAACCGGAACCGGTAAAAGCTGGTCGAAACCCGGAACCGGGTATTGACTTTGTTGATCGGAACTAGAACCGATTGGAACTGGAACCGGTCCCAAAAAAAACCTGATTTGTGCATCTCTATGTACAGGCATGAAAGTTTGTACGTCTGATGTATGGGTTGTATTAGGTGAGCCCTGTATGAGACCTATATTGGCCATATTAGGATGTAATAACTGACATCCTTATTTTTGTTAGGGACCTGTTAGGGAGACGTCAGGTTGGTTCAACATACACCATCCATACGACTTGTATGGGCCTATATTGGTCGTATGGGTATTTTATTTCTGACAAAAACTGGCACATCAAATCAAATTTCTGACACACACTATACGAACCGTATGGCGCCATACGTCTCGTATGGATATTTACGTCTCGTATGGATATTTATTTTTGCCCACTCATTTCTATCGTTGTCAGGCCTTGATCTTTCTCTTTGTGTGTTGATCTTGTTTGTGTTTTTTTTTTTATTTTTCTTTTTTAAGTGTTTGATTCCTGTGTGTGGCAATGAAAAAAGGCTGCAACTTGCAGAAGACTAGCCAGTAGCCACCACAAAAGGACAAGAACAACACTGTAGCAGTGTAAAAGGCTGCAGTTTTCACTATTTATGTTCTCACGTCCTACATTTTTTCTTCTTTCTATTTCTTAAAATAAACATTTTATTTTTCATAAGAAAAAAGTTTATAACTATACGGGTCGTATAGGGTCATACGGCCCGTATGTATTTTCAACCTTCAGACAAAATCTGACAAATTCTGACACTCATACGACCCGTATAGCTCTATACGACCCGTATAGAGCTAGGTGGTGTTAACTGATCCATAGGGGGTGTCCAAATAATGCTCCCCTTTTGTTATTGTCGGTAAAAGTGAAATTGTTTAATCCAAAGACTAGCATTGTGTTTTATGAATGTGAGATCTACACATCATATTGGTTTAACTTTCGAATATTAGAGATTTATAGGATATAAAAACAACCATTCAATTTTTATGATACACATATACATGAAAATTTTATAAGCAATTACGTTCTTATCCTTGTGGTTTGAGCCGTGCGAATATGCTAATTATACATTTTGATATATAATTGCATTTTTAACGTTTTGTGCCTTATATTCTGATACGCCCTCGGCCAAACGACTATTTCACGTTGAACCGATAACGAATTCCATTAATCACCGGCCACATGCTCTAATCCTCTGAGCTACAAGTCCCACTATCTAAAGATTCTAAACCAAGATTCCTCTTGCCTTCACATTGCTTTAGTGATTGCCTTCTGACTTGTTAACAATCTCGTCATGTTTCTACTAAGATATGATCATGATAAAGCAACCAAAGAAGGTGAATGGATGAGCAAAATGATGGTAATTATTATTATTATTATTATTATTATTATTTTATTTTATTTAACAATATATACACTCTTGGATCAATGTATGAACTCGAACATTTTGATTCTTGATTTATATGGAAACCGTGTAAAATCATAAACAATGCACCCTTTAGCATGAGGTAAATAATAATTTTTAGTATCCATGATATTTCTTTGATTTTGAAATTAATAAAAATTGTATTAAGCATAATGTATAAATAATACCCAGACTAATATGACATTGTCTATAAGCTCATTTACAAGTGTTGGGGGTATCTCTTCTGACCTTCACATGTCAATTTCTAAGTGGTTCATGTCAAAACTTTTGTTTTATTTTCTTTCTCGTTAGGGTTTTGATCATGTGAAAACCCGATTTTAAAGAGAAAACATTTAAACCTTATCTAAACCGTACATTTGGGATTTTGAAAATAAACATTTGGTTCACATTAAACCACATTAAACTTGATTTGTTTATTCAAACCCTAATATTTTATTCAACTTTAATATAAATCACATATTTATTTTCAATATTCCAAATTGAGGGTCCAGATAGGGTTTAAGGATTTCTTTCTAAGATTGAGTTTTCACCAAATGCAATATCTTTTCATTATATATTTTTAATTCTGTTTACCTTACAACATGTGGGATTGGCTCAAGAGTAACATTTGAGATTGATTCCATGAGGAACCCATGTCCGAATATCACATGAATTATTTTTAACCATTTTTCATGTTTTTTTGCTTATGAATTTTTTGATGGTTTTCTTTTCTTTTCTTTTTACACAAAAGTTACGAATATAGTCACAAAGGTCTTGTAGTAACGCCCGAATTTACAATGGTTTTGTTTCTTGTATCAATTTCAAATGTTTTCAACTTGATGTATCTAATTATGTTAATATCACTTAGGGCCAATCCAAGGAGGGGTAAAATGGGCGACAAACACGGGCCCGAGTTTTTACAGGGGCTTGAAATCTAAGTTTGTTATATAAAAAATATAAAACATTAATGTTTATTAAGGTGAAGAGGACTTGGGTTTTTTTTTTGGTCCCAGGCCTCGGAATTTTTTTGATTCTCGAGGCCGGTTCTGGTCGAGGTGTTCTCAATAACCGAAAACTATTTAAAATTGTTATCTAAATTGTATATGTAAACGAAACATAACGAATCGAATTGCGAATTCGGTTTTGGTTCAGTTCCAAACTGTATAGGTATTACAACTTCGGTTTTCGTGTCGGTTTATGGTTCCAGAATTTTTGGGAACTCGGTTTATTAGGTTTGAACTGTTTGAACAAAATTAATATTTAAATACATTAACTTTTTTTTTTATTTTGATTGGATGCCCTAAATCCTAATAATACAAATTCCAAATCCCAAGCGAATTAATTTTCTTGCAGCGGCTCATTCTTTTCAAAACCTAAATTCCAGCCGACACTCACCCCCATCGGCTACCCTAATAGAATTCAATCCATCATCCAGAATTCGCTCTAGAACTCGATCAAGCCACTCTGCAGGCCGCAGCGGCTGATTATTCAAATCAGGTTATCAGTTTTGATGTTGGTATCTGTTGATTTATTCACATTGATGTTGTTAATGGTGCTAATTCACTAATTCGAGTTAACTGAATATGGAAAAAAATTATGTCTGAATATGATTTAATTTGGGCTGTTCGGTTATTAACTGAGTCCGAACCAATTTGAATTCAGTTCGGTTTACCTCATTCCAAATACGGTTTGGGTCGGTTTTCGGTTGTAAAAAATTTGCAAAACCGTTTGAACCTAACCAAATAAACCGTAAACCTAAAAGTTGAACCCAAGGTGCTAGTATCAACGTCACACATAAAAACTGATTTTAACAAATTTAATTTGGCCCCGTTTGTGGTGCGTACATATACTGTATATATGTGTCGGTCTTTTAATGGCAAAAGTAAAGTTGCACTAATTTTAACGTCGTTTTACTTTATTTTTGTGATAATAACGTTTAAAGATATTGGGTTGGTTGGTTAGTCAGACATCATGAGCCGGACATTATGGCGCTGTTTGTTTTTCCTAAAAAGATCTTCCTAGCCTCTTTTGTCTGCGCCGCGCAGACGCGAGAAAATATTAGGGGTTCGCATATCGTTTGTTTTTTAGAAGATATTTCATTGAAAAAGGACTTCCCACATGTTATTTCGCGCAGAACAATCCTCTTTTTATCCTCTTCCCGTCTCTTCCTCTACACAGATGGAAAATTAGGTTTTGAAAGCTCCACAAGAGGCAGCCCCTCCTCCAACCAAGGTAGCATAACCGGAGGACGAGCAAGTAACCGCGATCGGAGTACTTTGATTCTACTTTTTCCCTTACAGTCGTCGCCGTCTCCTTCGTTCAAAACCCTAATTTTGCTTACGGCGCCATTAACCGTGATCGGAGCAGAATTCGCCGGCAAACTACTCTCCAAGGTAAATTTTCTTTTTGATTCGGTTTTAGTCAAGTATGTGCTTGTGTTTGATTCTTTTGTGGTATCCTTAATTCGTAATGTATGTACTTATGTTTGATTCTTTTATGTTAGTCTTGATTCATATCTCAGTTCGTATATTTTAAAAGAAGGTAAATAAAGAAGATGTGGACTTGAATTTTGATATTTGAAATTGAATTATAGATTAAAAACTTTCAATTTGCAGCACCTGCAAATTTAAATTGCTTGCAAGTTTAAATGGGCAATGTAAGAACCATCTATTTGTGACTTATGATCGTTGATGCCAGTGGAAGGATTTGAGACTCTATTATAGTTTAATTTAGTTCAATTTCATTGGAAGTATTTGAGACCTTACTCTCACATTGGCTATTGATGAATGTTAGTAGCTTGTTTGTTCACCTGGTTGTAGGTAATTGTTGTTGTATCTTGGTTTTTTGTATATATTTATAGCAAACGTGTTCTTGAATACAATCATCAAAAAACTTGTGAGCAATCTTTGATATATACTTGTGCATTAAGCATCATAAATACTGTTTTATGCATCATAAATAGTATATGTGGGGATGATCCGATGCCAGAGTTCAAGCCAATAACACTTGTTTTCTGCATCATAAATAGTGTATATAATTAGTCTAGATTTATTATATGGTTTGATCTCCAACCCATTTTTGACTAAGAATTCCAATTCTATATCTTGGTATTGATTGGTAGATTATAAAACTAATGCTAATGGGACTTGCCTTTTGTTTGTTGATGCAAAATATGGACTCTTAAAAAAATGTTATTGTGGTTTTATGAATGTTGTTTGATGGATGTAAAACTAGAATTTAAATTTCAATGTTGAAAGACTTTTGTAGTTTCAAAAACTGGTTTATTTAATTTTTAATCAATTTTAGCAGCTCGCAGACGTCAAAAAACAAACAGTCTGCTTCTTGCAGACTGCAGACATTTGGTCCAACTCTTCTCCTGCAGATGTTTGCAGATGTGGTCAACAGACTGCAGACATTTAACCTCTGAAAAAACAAACAACACCTATGTCTTACCGGAAGATGTGATCAATCATCAAACTAGAGACGCCGAAAGTGGTTCTGGTTGGATTCAGCCAAAAGACTCAAAACTAAATTCGGTTTCATATCGGTTTTCCTTTGAACGGTTTTGATTCATGGATCGGGTCGGTTATGGGTTTTGGTTCTTCTTGGTCAAGTAGTTCTTTCTTCTTCCCCGTTTGAAGTTTAAACCAAATTAACAAGAAAACGCTCGCCGAAGCAAGAAACCCTAATTCTTAAAAATCTTCGTTAGTTTCCTCACAGTTCAGAAATTTGCAGACGGTAATTTCGGATTTCTGAATAAACTTTCATTTTTCATTTTTATCATCGAATTCGATTCCATCATTTGTTTTACCTTGCATATAATTGCTGACTGGCAATCGAGCATAACCTTGTGCATATGAAACGTGATATTGATTCAGAATTGTGCAGTTTTTCACCTCTAAGCAAATATTTTCCAAAGTGATATTCTATGTACAGCTGCCAGCCAGTTTTTGTTGTTTGTTCTTTGTATGATTGACGTGTGTTAGGCCTGTTAGATTAAATTCGATGTGTTATGTCGAAACCGAAAACTGAATCGAATTCTTATTAGGTATGGTTTTAATCAGTTTGGTTTTCGTTTATAACGAAATAATTGCCCAAACCGAATAACTGTAAAACTGAACTGACCCTAGTGGTTGTCTTGTGTTAATGTTGGTTACAGCCGAGAGTTATGAATCTGGCAGACGTCTTAAAACATGATCTCTATATTAGCTATATAAGCTTAGGGTTGCATAAATAGCTCGTGTCTTGTAACTTGCTTGCTGGGAAAAACTTTCTTGAAATCGATTTGTATAATTTACTACTTGAGACTACTCTGTAAGAACATGAATATAAAATGGAAAAAGTACCCACAGTGAGTCAGAGTGTTAGGCCTAGGGTGGATACCAGTTTAGTTTAAGCTTTACCAGGCTTGATCTTGGTTCAATCAAACAAACAAACCCAAATAAATCCCACATTAAGATAGGGTATGAGAAAAGTAGGATGAAGACACACTCTACCTCTATTCCAAAGGATAAAGAGGTTGCTCCTATAGAGACTTTGACTTCATTTTTTTTGGATACAAAATACATGCATGCAATACTTGACAAACATACAATTCTCATACATGGAAAGCATACCAAAAAAGAAAAAAAAAAAGAAAAAAAACTTAGACATTGGCTTGAGCTTGGTTTGTTTAAGTTAATAGAGCTTGAGCTAAATTTTTTGAGCTCTATGTCTTGAGCTCGGGTTCATCTCATAAATGATACCCTTAAACACTCTTTAGGGTAGATAGTTTAGTTAAACTTGCTTAATGAAGCTTGGACACTTGGTTATTAGAGAGCACAATGTTAGGATTAAACTTGGATCTAGCTCGGTTTGAATGAAGCTTTTAACATGCCAATCTTAAATGGCTAGCTAATGGTTAGTTTGACTTGTTTCCATTTCTAGTTGGAAACATCAACCTGTCCCATTTTGACAACTTGACGTGGAGCTATAGCTCCTAACTCACTTGATAGTGAAGGATTAGCACCATGATCAAGTGCTGTGCAATCATATCTATGTGATTGAGTTCAGATCTTGGTTTAAAATTGTGCGCATGTTGTGTTATCACATATTGCATTTGTCCTTGGATGTGCTGTGATGCGTCACAATTTGTAAATTGTATTTTTTTTTTTATTTTCCTGTGTTGGGCATTATAATAATAACTGGTTCTAATCTTTGTTGACTTGAAAATGAGTTGGGTTGGCCTTTGTTTTGATTCTAAACAAGTTCTTTTTATCTCCTATATGTTGAATTTTATGTTATTGTTACTTAAAAATGTGCATATATTTAGTTATTTATACATGTTTTGGAAATTTAGTATTTTTTAAATTAAGAGTGCACTGCATACGTGATGTGCTTGCATCGTGCAACGGATTTTTGAAGAAAACTCATTAGAGCACGTCATACAATCTAAGACCAAGGTTCAGATAAGCCAAGATCTGTGTAGATCAAGTGAAAGGAGTAGGCAGTAGCTGACTTAAACCAAAACCTCTGTGAGTTAAGATAAAGGATCTATGTGATTGAAAGAGAACCTGCAACTGTGTGCATAACAATCAGGAGTCAGGACTTGCAACTATGTTGTCAAATCAATGTGTGATATTAGACGCGTGCAATGGAAATCAAGAGATGGCAGATACAAGTATGGAGAGAATGATTAAGGTGATAGTGCTAGATGTCTAAGTAACAAAACAAGAAAGAGTCCGAGTCAGGAGGAAAAGCAAGTAGCAAATCAGTTATGCCTGTATGAAAACCAAATAAAGTCTTCGATTGTTGGGTGCAAGAATTTAAGATTTGTTAACGATCAAAGAAGAGTGTTCCTTGGAATCAATGATCTAGGAGGAACACATTAAGATGAAATGGGAGAATGCAGAATGTAATCTTAATTTATCACATGGAGAAGGTTAGTTTGGTTAAATCATAAAAGTTAAGGGTGAAAAAATAAAGTGGAGGGAGGAAAATTAAGAGGAAATTGGATGAAGATAAGAAATTGATTATATGGGGTTGAATTTGATTAGTATTGGGTCTAGTATAAATAGATTGGCTTGCATTGGTTTATAAATGGGATATAGTATATAACTAGCCTGAGTATGAGTTATGTATATTGATCGTTTGGTTAAATCATAAAAGTTAAGGGTGAAAAGATAAAGTTGAGGGAGGAAAATTAAGAGGAAATTGGATGAAGATAAGAAATTGATTATATGGTGTTGAATTTGATTAGTATTGGGTCTATAGTATAAATAGATTGGTTTGCATTGGTTTATAAATGGGATACAGTATATAACTAGCCTGAATATGAGTTATGTATATTGTTCATGGAATTTTTAAAAAGCAATATATGGTGTGGTTTGATCATTAATACTAAAGAGTCTTGTCCTGGAGTTGGGTCACAAAGCCATTTGTGTTTTTATGTTGCTTGATCCAGTTTTGCCAACAAGATCCTGCTGTTGGATGTTGGATTTTATAGACACTGATGTATTTTTATCATGTCTTTTGATTGCGGTTGTAGGAGACTCTTTTGAGAAGATCATCATTGGCAATGTGTTGGTTTTGCAACCAATAAGATGCATGTTTAGTTTTCTTGTTTGTCAACAAATCTTTTAAAATGAATTCAGCAACTGACAGTTTTTTTTTTTTTTTTTTTTTTTTTTTTTTTTTTTTAATATGGGAAAAATCCTAGCTATCCTAAAACCTCAACAATGGATTTGGACTCACAAAGATCATCCATTGAACCAAGTTCTGCTGATGATTTAGTTCATGATGTTCAAAATTTGGGGATTAAAAAGGAAGATGGTACCAAGATCACATGTTTCTCTGACATCTTTAATGACATTCCCATTCATTTCCAAATCATTTCCTTTCCCAAACAGGTTTATTTTCAATAATATTGCTGTTATAATCTTCAAAATCGATTAATTTGGCATGTTGCTTTTGTATAATACAGTCTTCTTATTTTGTTTTGTAGATATATGCGTGGATTGGTTGTCAGACGGCTAGATTTGGCTGCTTATACGCTGCTGCACCTACACGACCAGTAAGTTTTTACCATTGATGTTTTACTTTTGCTGTTTGAGTTAGGGTTCTATAAACATTTACATTGTCTATGTGGCAGATGTACATGCGTAACTTGAAAATTGCAAGCAAACAAGCAATAAACAAACATACCTAAAAAAAATCCCACTAGATAGTAGGGTCTTTGTTTTTCCTTGCATAGGGTTTTTGTTTTTTCTTGCTCGGGGCGTGGGGGTTGTGGTAGAGATGAGGCAAAACTTCCCTCTATTTCATTGGCTAAAGAGGCTGCCCCCATATAGACCCATGGGCATGAAAACCTTTTATTTGGTATGTATGGCTTGAAAGTTGAAAGACGGTTGCCATTTTGAAATTTGAACAATATGTTCTAGATATACAGTAGGTATCCTAACATTTTTTTCTAAGTGGTTGCATGCATTAAATAATTAGGAATCACATGGGCCGCTTTTGGGACCCTTGAATCTAGGGGTGCTAATAACCATTGAAACTGACCAAACCATGCAAACTGAATCAAGTTTGTTGGCTTTGCAGTTTGAAATATATATGATTTGGTTTAGGCGGTTTAATGATTTGGTCAATTCTTGAAGGTTTGGAATATGTTATATGGAGTCCGCTGTGAAACGAAATACGAAATACAATCAATCAATTAATCATACTTAGAATTAGAAAATTCCCCATGACTATTTGTTGGGACTATGTAGGTTGGGATGTAGGCATTTCTTTGTGTTGGGTATCACACACGCTAACACACACACGAAAGCAGTAAACGACACAAGGATTTAAAGTAGTTCGGTCGATGTGACCTACGTCAACTGTGCTGCAACTAGGATTCGTATTATTAGGTGCTTAAGAGATTACAAGTACAATGAGACATATAAATAGAGATTACAGTTAGGTATTCTAACTTAACCTACAAGCTAAGCCCAACTCATGTGCGGCCCATCAAAGTCGACTGGCTTTAGAAGCCTCCACACTCAACAATCTCCCACTTGGAGGCTTTGACAAACTTCAAACTGCGCTCCGTCTTCATTCTGTACTTCTGTAATCTTCTTTTCCACTAGTTGCAGCGGCCTTCCTTATCAAGCAACCTGAAGGCCAGTTGAAGCTACACAAAGCTTCAACTTCTCTAAGGTAAACCACCTTAGTCATCATATCAGCAGGATTTTCAGTTCCTCCGATCTTTTCCAGCATCAGGGTACCATCACTAATCAACCCCCTGATAAAATGGTATCTCAGCTGGATGTGTTTCGTTTTGCCATGAAACACCAGATTCTTTCCAAGATGAATCGCACTCTGATTATCACAATACAGAGGACTGTTTGGCTGTTTCTTCCCAAGTTCTTCCAGAAAATTCTTTAACCAAATGAGTTCTTTGCTAGCTTTAGCAGCAGCCATATACTCAGCTTCCGTGGTTGAAAGTGCAACACTTCTTTGCAATCTGGACATCCAACTAACTGCGGTTCCTCCTACTTAAAAAACATACCAGTTGTGCTTTTATACGATTCCTTGCATCCCCCAAGTTCTGCATCTGTATAGCCCTTCAGTTAAGTGTCTTTACCCTTGAAACATAAACCCATCTTTGAAGTCCCTTTCAAATACCGAAGCAACCACTTGACTGGTTCCCAATGTTCTTTCCTCGGATTGGACATATATCGACTGACTACTCCCACGACATCTACTATATCAGGTCTTGTGCACACCATTGCATACATAAGACATCCAACAGCTGATGCATAAGGAACCTTAGCCATTCCGGCTATGTCTTCATCTGTTTTTGGACACTGGTCTTTAGAAAGCTTAAACTAACTTCCCAATGGAGTGTTTCTGGCTCTGGCATTCTTCATGCTGAACTTCTCTAACACTTTGCCAATATATTTCTCTTGAGAAAGTGTCAGAGAACATCCTTACTGTTTTTGAAAATACACATCCCGAGTATCTGTTTAGCAGTACCAAGATCTTTCATCTCAAATTCCTTGGACATCTGTTTCTTCAATTTGTTGATCTCTTTCATATCAGAACCCGCAATCAACATATCATCCACATAAAGAAGTAGGATGGTGTAGGACTTGCTGAACTTCTTGATGTAACAACAATGATCCATTTCACATCTTTTGAACCCATTTCGATCCATGAAGTTGTCAAACTTCAAGTACAATTGCCTAGGAGCCTGTTTCAACCCATACAAGCTCTTTTTCAACTTGCAAACCATGATTTCTTTCCCTGAAATATGAAAACCCTCTGGCTGCATCATGTAGATATCTTCATCAAGATTACCAGGAAGGAAAGCTGTCTTCACATCTAGCTGCTCTAGATGTCGGTTCTCTGATGCAACAATGCTGAGAACAAGTTGAATAGTAGTCATCTTTACAACTGGAGAGAAGATCTCATTGTAATCAACCCCCTCCTTCTGCTGGAAACCCTTAACCACCAATTTGGCCTTGTATCTTTTAGAACCATACTTTCATCCATGATCATGTATACCCACTTGTTATGCAATGCTTTGTTCCTAGATGGAAGTTTGGTCAAAACCCACGTTCGGTTCTTTTCTAAAGACTTCATTTCTTCTTTCATCGCAATCTCCTACTGAAATGAATCTTTCACACTAACGGCTTCAGTGTAACAATCAGGTTTTCCGTTTTCTGATAATAACAGAAAATTGGCAGACGGAGAATACTTGTCAGATGGTGCTGACGTGCTGTAACTTTGGTAGATCTCCTGACCGAATGTTGAGTTTTGGGCTGTGGAACAGGAGAACCTGGAATCGATGAACTATGAACTGAAGTCGAATCTTCCTTTTCCTTTGAGCTTTCACTGCCATTTGACCCACTGCCATTTGAGTCACTATCGTTTCCTGTGCTCCCACTGACTGAATTATCATCTGTGTCAACTCCTGTGCTCCCACTATCAAAGACAACTTCTGGAGTAACAGACTCTCCAGACGTGTCCAATGTTTCATATTCAAACTCAACATAATCTTTTTGAATCACTGAGCTTTCTTTTCTGTCTTTGTATAATTCGGCTTCATTGAAAGTGACATGCTTGCATCTGATTACGTTTCTGCTTTCAAAATCCCAAAGCCTGTAACCCGTGATGTTTGACCCATAACCAATGAAAGTGCACTTCTTGGCTTTTGAGTCCAATTTATCTCTGCCAACATCTTTCAACAAACTGTAAGCACTACAACCAAAGACTTGAAGGTGCTTGAGACTTACCTCCTTTCCTTTCCATTCTTCCTCTTGTATTTTGAAACCCAAAGGAACTGAAGGCCCACGGTTGATCAAATAAGCAGCAGTTATAACTGCATCAGCCCAAAACGTCTTAGGAAGCCCTGCATTTAACCTCATGCTCCTAGATCTTTCGTTTAAAGTTCTGTTCATTCTTTCTGCAGCCCCATTCTGCTGTGGTGTTTCTGGAACAGTCTTTTTATCATCTTGATCCCGTGATCAACACAATAGTTAGTGAATTTAGTGCTAATATACTCGCCTCCATTGTTAGACTTGAGGCGATTTACCTTCAAATTAGTTTCCAATTCAACAACAGTTTTCCATTTCTTAAAAGTAACAAAAACATCATATTTGTGTTTAAGTAAGTAAACCCATGCCTTGCTTGTCGAATCATCAGTGAAGGTGGCATATTAATTTGATCCTCCAAGAGAAGAAACTGATGTAGGTCCATAGACATCCATATGGACAAGCTCTAACTTTTGAGCCTTTGGAGTCTTCTCGGCTTTCACAAGCGAAACCCTTTTCTGTTTACCGAGTGCGCAAGATTCGCAAAACCATGTTTCCACTGACTTCAGATCTGGAAACTTTCCCTTAGCAGCTAACATCTTCATTCCCTTGACACTCATGTGTCCTAGTCGTTGGTGCCAGAAATCAGAAAGACTCGGACCTGGTGTGACAGCATTCACACCATCAGCATGTACATCAGCCATGTATAAAGTACCCTTTTTAATACCCTTAGAAATCACCAGATTGCCCTTCTTGATTTTCCACTGACCTCCATCAAAACTGACATCTTAACCCAGATCATCTAACTTTCCAACTGAAATTAGCTTCCTTTTGAGGTTAGGAATAACCCTGACATCTTTCAATGTTCAAACGGTACTAAGTGAAGTCCTCAAATCAACATCACCAATCCCTGCAATATCTAAAGTCTGATCATCAGCTAAACGAACCTTACCAAGATTACGTGTTTGCAAAATGTTGATCAAATCAGGAGATGAAACAGCATGAAACGAAGCTCTAGAGTCTAGAATCCAAGATTCCACAGAATTCCCAACACAACATATGTTAGCAGCATCGATCTCTTCACAAATAAGAGCATTATCAGACTCATCACCGGTAACATTATTCATCTACTTGTCTCTTGCAACTGACGGTTTAGGGCATTGACTTCTGAAATGGCCCTTTTCTTTACAATTCCAACGCTCAATCTCTTTTCTGTTCTTCGATTGACCTCTTTTTCTTGACTTTGACCTGCCCCTGCTATGACCCCTTTCTTTTCTTCTACCTCTTCTTTCTGTATTCAACAATGTACTAGAAGATTCACCCGAACTCCTCCTACGAATGTCTTCACTTAAGATGATGTCATGAATACCATCAAAAGTGAGCTTAGTAGTTCCAGATGAACTACTAACTGTAGTAACTGTGCCTAACCAGCTGTCAGGTAATGATGACAATAGAAGGAGTGCCTGAATCTCATCCTCAAAATTTATGTCAACAGAAACCAAACCTGAGATAACCGAATTGAACTCATTGATGTGAGCAGTGATCGACATACCTTCCTTCAGTGTGGTGTTAACCAACTGTCTGATAAGGAATATTTTGTTGGAGGCAGACAGTTTCTCATACATGTTGGACAATGCTTTCAAAACCCCAATTGTAGTCGTTTCTTTGACAATGTTGTAAGCCACACTCTTTGACAAAGACAACCTGACAACACCCAAAGCTTGTCTATCCAGCAAATTCCATTCAGCATCCGTCATCTTTTCTGGTTTATAAGTCAAATCCAACATTGGAAGATGTAAACTCTTCTGATACCAAAGATCTTCCACTTGCATCCTCCAATACCCATAATCACGTCTATCAAACTTTTCAATCTTTACTTTACCATCTTCTGTCATTAAATCTTACCAAACTACCACTGATTTAACCGAGATGGAGAACAGTGAAGAAACACATTAATGCGGCGCCCGAAACTAGGGGTGTTCAAAAAAATCCGTATCCGAATCCGAAATCGAAATATCCGAAAATCCGTATCCGAAATATCCGAAAATTCGGATATCCGGAAGTTCGGATATCCGCAGGTCCGGATATCCGGAAATTCGGATTCGGATAGTAATTTTGAAAAATTTCGGATAGTTCGGATATCCGAACTATCCGAAATAGTTAATTTTTTTCGGATATTTTTCGGATATTCGGATATTTTTTCGGATATTCGGATATTTTTTCGGATATTTCGGATAGTTTTTCGGATATTCGGATATTTTTTCGGATATTCGGATATTTTTTCGGATAGTTTTTCGGATATTCGGATAGTTTTTCGGATATTTCGGATATTTTTCACATTTTCGGATATCCGGATGTATTTTTTTAAAAAAAAAGTCACTTTTTTTTAGAGTTCGGATATCCGAACGGATATCCGAAATTTCGGATTCGGATTCGGATAGTGAAAACCACTATCCGAAATTTTCGGATATCCGAATTTGAACACCCCTACCCGAAACTTGACGACTGTTCTATAAAACACTGTCTTGGCGGCCAACTCGGATAAAAGCAGTAATAAAAATAAAAAAACACCGGAATTAAACGATTACCCAATCTACGAATGGCGGCAGCAGGGGAAATGGGATAAAAAACCTTCTATCGGCGGCAAAATAGGCTGTTTGACTATCTATGGTCAAAATTGGACTGTTTCTGGTCAAAATCGAACTGTTACAGGTCAAAATTAGACTGATCTGAACCTGTCTGGTCAAAATCGGACCTTTCTGATCAAAATCTGGTCAAAATCGGACTTGTTTGGTCTCGTCGGAACCCTAATCGGCAGCTGGCGGCGACTAAACACACTCGCCGGAAACCTAATCGCTCCAATCGGCGGCTGAAAACTAAATCCCCTTTGTCGGAACCCTAAATCGCGACGGAAGTGGCGGTTGCAGAAAACCCTAATCTGAGACCGACGGCTGCTTCAAAACCTTAAATATGTGAGAACTGTTTACTAGTGACCGGAATCCGGCGGTGGCGGCGCCGACGACAGCGACTCTAGGAATAATCGTGTTAGATCTATTATGTGATCGATCAAGAACCGTGGCTCTGGTACTAGTGTTGGGTATCACACACACTAACACACACGAAAGCTATAAACGACACAAGGATTTAAAGTGGTTCGGTCGATGTGACCTACGTCCACTGTGCTGCAACTAGGATTCGTATTATTGGGTGCTCAAGAGATTACAGGTACAATGGGACATATAAATAGAGATTACAATTAGGTATTCTAACTTAACCTCCCATCAAACCCGACTGAACATGGAGACTTCTAAAGCCAGTCGGGTTTGATGGGCCGGACACGGGTTGGGATTAGCTTGTAGGTTAAGTTAGAATACCTAATTGTAATCTCTATTTATATGTCCCATTGTACCTGTAATCTCTTGAGCACCTAATAATACGAATCCTAGTTGCAGCACAGAGGACGTAGGTCACATCGACCGAACCACTTAAAATCTGTGTCGTTTACTGCTTTCTTGTGTGTGTGATAACCCAACAACTGGTATCAGAGCTCTCGATCAACCACACAACAGATTTAACACATGTCACCGGAATTGCCGGCGCCCCCTGCTGGAGCTAGGGTTCTGTAGTTGTTAGATTCCGATCAACAGTAAACAAGGACCGCATTCTAGGGTTTTCGCAGCCACTGTTATTGCTACATCCTGTTGTCGTCGCGATTTAGGGTTTCGACAGAGGTGGATCAGATTTCAGCCATCAATTGGAGTGATTAGGGTTCTGGCAAAGGGCAAACCCTATTCTCCTATTTCAGCCGTTGATTGAGTTTACTATCGGCCCATTGCCGTCGTTGCAGCTTGAATCGCTGCCGCCACTGTAAGGCTGCTTCTGATAAAATCGGTACCATCTGCCACCGATTAAGGTTCAGGTGAACCCTCCAGTTACCGATTGAAGTGATTCCGAGCAAAACCGCCGCCGATTTCGTCGGATTAGGGTTCCGGTGAGTTCCTCATCCTCCCATCAGTTCGATTTTGACCAGGAATGTTCGATTTTGACCGGTAATAATCAAACAGCCTACTTTGCCGTCGATATTAGGTTTTCTGTCACGTTTCCGCTGCTGCCGCCATTCGTAGACTAGGTAATCGTTTATTTCCGCTGTTCTCTTACATCTATTGCTGATTTTATCCTAATTGGCTGCCACGACAATGTTCAATAGAATAGTCGTCAAGTTTCGGCCGTCGCCATTGTAGTGTTTGTTCAATGCTCTCCATCTCGGTTAAATCAGTGGTGATTTGGTAAGATATAATGGTAGAAGACGGTAAAGTAAAGATTGAAAAGTTTGATGGACGTGATTATGGGTGTTGGAGGATGCAAGTGGAAGATCTTCTATATCAGAAGAGTTTACATCTTCTTATGTTGGGTTTGACTAATAGACCAGAAAAGATGACACATGCTGAATGGAATTTGCTAGATAGACAAGCCTTGGGTGTTGTCTTTGTCAAAGAGTGTGACTTACAACATTATCAAAGAAACGATTACATATGGGGTTTTGAAAGCATTGTCCTACATGTACGAGAAACCGTCAGCCTCCAACAAAGTATTCCTTATTAGACAGTTGGTTAACACCAAATTAAAGGAAGGTATCCTCACATCAATGAGTTCAATTCAGTTATCTCATGTTTGGCTTCTGTTGATATAAACTTTGAGGATGAGATTCAGACATTCCTTCTATTGTCATCATTGCCTGACAACTGGTCAGCCACAGTTACTGCAGTTAGCAGTTCATATTGTATGATGTCTCATGAAAACCACAAAGAATTAGACCTAGGACAAACAAAACACTATTGATGACTCCAGAAATAAGCTGATTTTACCCCCTTAATGAAATGTTTCGGGACACTTGCAAACGAATTAAACTTTCAAGCTTAACATTTTATTCAAGTATTAACATATATATTACTAATTACTATAATAAAAGGCCATAATTAATTAGGCTCATTTACTATTCCAAACCACATCCCCAATGTAGCCTAAATTTTGGACGGATTTTGTCATTTCTGTTATTAGCTCTAATTCATTTTATTGGTCATTTAAGTAACAAGATTAATTATTTTGAAACAATTAAGGACATGTTATACCATATTGATATATAACACATCTAGAATCCATCCTAAGCAGCAAATGAAATATAAGACATTCTTGTACTTACACAAATGAACAAAGGTAAAACAATTCAGCTATGAAACAAAATCTAAACGACACGTGTTATCTCTTACACATTGTCCTAAGGACTTATAACATCCTTGTGTCACAACACTTAAGCATTCTCTTATGAACACCTACACAAACTCATGTGTTACAACACATACACTATCTCTTATTGACACAAGCTTTTGTGGACACAAATACTCTCTATCCACATATAATTCCTCGCTAGACATGAACATTTTAACTTTTTAAGTACACTAGTCTTGTGAAGATATAAAGTCACACCTATCCTAAAGCTCCATGTCATGCAACCAATGAATCAAACATGATGAGACTTTAAGATAGACTACAATTCAGAGAATAACAAGTCGTCATCTGACTTTTCCTGATGATGGTTCATCAATATAAGTAACCTCTTTCTACATGTATATTTTAGGTAGAATCACTTCTGTTTTTTATGCGTGCTTACGAACCAAGCTACTCACCAAAACTAAGGTAAGCCATTCACTTTTGTTTAAGTTTGTTTTCTAAAACCTTAGTATCCACGCATGTCGTGACACATTTTTGTGACACATCATTATGGAAATGTATTTTAAGTATTTCTCTTATATCATGAGTTGAAATATGTGACTATTCAAGATCTTGTGATTCTGCCTTGGCAGAGGTATGACACCTTACCTCTATTTCTAAGAAAGACAGACTACTTTCAAAGACACCCTCGTCTCAAATGCAAACAAAGAAACATATACAAATAGATATAATCAAGTAAATTACAGTCTGATGGAGATATTATGTCACAATAAATTGTAGCATATATAGTAACATAATATCTAATGGCATAATAGCATATTATCATATCATATGACGTAATATTAGAGAGCACGCACATTGACATGCAATAAATTTGAGGTAGAAATATGCAAAATTCTCCTTAAAAATGTGATTGGAATCTACGTCCTTAAGATACTGCTATACTATATCTACAAATTTACATATTGTCCTAAAAATCCTTAACCTTAATCCTACGTCACCATGAACGTCTATCCTGGATAATGTCCTTGGAGGCTTGGAGGTGCAATTTAGAAAATCATGCCTAATCCGTTCATTTGAGGTGCAATTTTAGGAAATCCTGCCTAATCCGTTCATTTGAGGTGCAATTTTAGAAAATCGTGCCTATATGCTCATTTGAGGTCAGTTTGGGCCTAGCTTTACCTCTCCTCCCCTCCATAATGAGGAATTCCTTTGCTCTAACTGGGTTAGTCGCTCTAACAAAATACAAGTAAAATTAATCGTAAAGGTTTTATTAAAGAAGTTCAGTATTAATAGTAAAAACATTGACGCTCTAGTAGTGAAGAAAGAAAATTTACTCACGTGGTCATTTCAATTGTAAATGAATGGAAATTATGGTCGCTGAAGTTCAAAAGAAGGAAAGTTATAGCTCAAATAGACAAGGAACAAATTCTACTCTTGTGGTCAAATGTTAAAGAAAAAAATTGTGATTGCAACTTGCAAATAGAAAAAGAAAGAAAGCTTGCTTATCATTTCACATTCTCTAAACATTTAAATTTTATAAATAGATGATGAATCTTGAACCATCATATTTATTAAAATTTTTGAATACAAACTAACAATTTTGAGAAATAAGTAAAAACAAAAAGAAGTAAAAAAGCATTAAACCACCAAAATCAACTGTCTCTCTCACTAATTTTCCTTCTCTTGTACCTGTTCCATGATCAAAGAATAAAACATGTTAATTGTGTATTTATCTAATGCTTCTCCTTTGAAATCACCCCTAAAATGAGTTTATGTAGCTGGATTTTTTGTTTTCAGAATAACATGGTGAGTGTGACTTCTTTGCTTGGTGGAACCTCTGATAATACTGGATCTGGTATTGCACGCAGAATAGGTACGCGTTGTATACCTTTAGACTCAAATGTAGTTTTTTACTTTATCGATGGGTTCACCTGCACTCTTTCTTGTAGTTCTCAAGACCGGTGTTCCTATAACATTAGCATGTAATATTCCAAAAGATAGCCCCATGCTCGAGGTCTCTCTCTCTCTTTGTCACTCGCACACACACAAACGAACACATGCGCAAACATAAACCCTAAACATCTTACTTGTGTATTTAGGCACACGTTGAAAAGAAGCTGATACAAAAGCTAATATTTCTTGGGTACACAAAGCCAAAACCTCAAGTAGTAAGTTCATAGGGAGAATGGGAGATACATTCACTATCAGCTTCATATATGTAGCTATTTCTAATATATCTGTAGAAGAAAACTTTTGAAACATGGCAGCCTATAAATCGATTTTAACTGTTTTTAAATTTTGCTTTTTATCATTCATACTTGCTATAAATTTTACTTTGACTCTCATTCCTCCTTTCAAATACGCATTATGCATGCCATATTTGAGCATAGATTTTAATTTCAGTCACCGTTTTTTTATGTTAAAATCTATATAAATTTATACTTCAAAACAAATATATTCCTACTTTTGAGTAGGGTCTGAGGGGGAAGGATGGACACAAACCTTACCTCTATCCTAGTTGGGATAGGGAGGCTGTTTCAAAGGAGTCCCCGGCTCAAAGTTATTGTTTGAAGTTGATCATCCCAACATTTTTAACGTTATTTTCACAAAACAAGTAAAATAACGTTAAAATTAGTGCAATTTTACTTTGGCCCCTTGAGGGCCAACACATATATAAATTATATGTGTGCATCGCAAATGAGGCTATTTGAATAATTTTTTATAATTAATAATTCAATTAAATATATTATTGATCATTCTTACCCATTGAAATCCATTATGTTCACATGGTTTTTAAGCTACCCATCTTGACCAGCTTTGTGTTAAGGTGTTACCCATCTCGACCCATACTATGTCATAATGTTACCCTTTTCGACCCAAAATGCAATAATTGTTTACCCAATTCTATTCATATATCTTGCTATGGGTCAAGATTGCCAGGTGTACTTTTGCATCACTGTTATGCATCAATTGAGCAATCTCGCGCTTATCTTCCTTTTATAGTTAAAGACGCACTTGGCGTGTGCCCAGGTTTTCAGGTGAGGTGTAGCACATGAAAAATGCTATGGCAGTTTGGGTGCTCTGGCAAACATTTAACCTGATTCTTGCTAAATCTCGCAAATTCTGGCTAGATTAGTTTGAAACATCCAAAAGGGTCATGAAACTAGCCCTAAACATCACTAGTACCCTAAACATGTCATGTCTATATTAGGTGCCTTGCTTAAGCGTTTGCTTTTTTAAGTGTCTTCTGCCTAGGCTTAAGGCTCGCCTCTCACTTCTAACTTGAAATGATTGGGGAGAGCAACAAATGTTTCCTTTTGTGTGGCTACTTTCAGGAACATATCCATTATAGACGTAGCAAGGCCTCTCTAGCTACGTGGCTATGAATCGGTGTCGGGGGTTTGAATAACTTCTTTCCCACAACCGGCCCAAAAGGAGGTGTTTGCCAACTGTTCTAGCTACGTGGCTATGAATCGGATTCGGGGGTTTGAATCACTTTCCCACAACCGGCCCAAAAGGAGGTGTTTGCCAACTGAGCTTCTGTCTCTTAGGCAATTCTATGCTTGTCTTGCCCTTCTTCATTATGAAGATAAACTAATAACAGGAAGTTTGTTAGATCTTTTAAGTTTACACTAATTTACCTATAAAGTTTAAACACATTTATATATATATATATATATATATAGGGGAAGGTTCTCCTAAAAAGTCTTTTTTGCCTAAGAAGGCTAAGAAGGATGTTTAAAAACTCGAAAACCGACTCAAACAAACTCCAATTGAATTCATTTTTACATCATTAGAACCGGTTTGTAATTCCTTAAAACCTAAATCTTAAATCATAAACAATAAACCCTAATAATGAAACCAAAATTATAAAAACAAACCCTAAACCTAAAGATAAAACCTAAAAGTTAAGAAAACATGCCCTAAAATCCGAATTCTAAAACTTGTTGTTAAAGACAAAACCAAAAAGCAAATATTGTAGGGTTTGATGAGACGGTTCCAATGACATCGAAATGAGTTCAATCGGAGTTCGTTTGGGATGGTTTTAGAGATTTTTAAAATCCTTTTTAGCCTTCTTAGGCAAAATAGACTTTTTATTTGATCCTTACCCTATATATATATATATATATATATATATATATATATATATATATATATATAGGGGATGGTTCCATTGTTAACCCTTCCTCAGTGTTGTAAAAATCGCGATTAGGCGGCCGATTAATCGGGATTAATCGGTAATCGGCCCTTAGCCGATTAATTTTAGCCTAGTCGCTCCATTAATCGGTAGTCGGTCCTAGTCGGTCAAAATCGGACCTAATCGGTCAAAATCGGCTCTAGTCGGTCAAAATTAGGTCTAATTCGTCGTGATTTATGATGATTCGCGTACCTGATTGAAGAAATTCGCGAGATCCTGATTGAAGAAATTCATGGAAGATGAAGATGATTCGCGTACCTGATCGAACATGAAGAGGCGATTTGCGATTGCCATAGAAAAGCAATCGGCGATTGAGCTTCGCTCTTCCGATTCCCTCTTCTGACTTCCGATTGAACCTCACCCATTTTGAAATCTGACTTCCGATTGAACTTCGAGTCTGAGTCTGAGTCTTCGTCCATTCCTTTCGCCGTTCTTAGGTTTTCTACTTTGCATTCTTACTGGGCTTTTAACATATGGATTGGATTTTAACATATGAAGAGTTTTATCATATGGATTGGATTTTAACAAATGGGCTTTTTAAAAGATAAAAATAAATAAAATAGATATTAATTAGCATATAAATTAACAATTAAAAGGTTAAAATCTTTAAATATTTGAAATTTTATGTATAAAATTTTGTATATATGTATATAATTTTGAAAAAATACATATAAAATTCTAATCCGATTAATCCTGATTAATCCCGATTAATCGCTAGTCCCTAGCTCACCGCCCGACTAGCGCCTAGCGATTTTTACAACACTGCCCTTCCTTATAGCGTTAACCGCTTAACCCTGACGTTTTTTGCCCGAATCTTTGTTTTTTTTTCATGGTTTTTATTATACATAAATATGGGGGGTTTCTTTTTTGTGTTTTTGCTAATTCATCACCGTTTAGAAATTATTTACAAATGTAAGTAAATGTAATTTACTAACATTTAGTAAATGTATGTAAATTACATTTACTTACATTTGTAAATAATTTCTAAACGGTGATGAATTAGCAAAAACACAAAAAAGAAACCCCCCTATTTATGTATAATAAAAACCATGAAAAAAAAAACAAAGATTCGGGAAAAAAATGTCGGGTTAACACGGGTTAACGATATAAGGGAGGGTTAACATTTGAACCTCTCCCTATTTATATATATATATATATATATATATATATATATTCAGGTTTGGCTACAAAGTCGTAAAACCATAAAAAGTGTGAGAAGGAATCTAAGCCCTACACGTGTAATTTCAAAAGTTTACAAGATATGGGTATTAACGTAATTTGTACTTATCATTGTTAGCGGTTATTTTGGGAAATATACCATGATTCTCGCTGACATTTTGAAAAATCGATTTTGTCGATTTCACTCTCAGCATCAGCTAATTAGTCGTTTTCATCTTATTTCTTCCGGAGTTTCCACATGTAAACCTATTTGATTGTGATGGTTACTCGTTTTCATCTGATTTCCATATGTATTTTGTGGCATTTATATGTGCTAGGTTTATGAAAGACAAAAGAGGGGTATAAATAACAAATGTTCATGTGTTATTGAGGTGTTTTATGTAATGTTGAGTTAACTAGGTTATTTTAGCACTTACAAACTACATGTACCATTACGAAGTTGAAGACATTTCAAATGGATTCAAGTGGACTACCAACACAGAGTAAAATCCCTACCACAATTTCATTACTTCAATTACCTAATCTACAATGAAATGCTAACTAATGTTGTTTACATGAAGAATAAGTGCTCAAACAACCAAAAAGTCATCGAATCGAATTAAGAACACATGTAACAGTCTAGTTGATGTTGATTCTGATGATGAAATTCAGAAAACGAACAATGGTATTTTTTTAAGTAAATAAACTAAATGTGATATAAACTTACGTAAAGTGTAATAACCATGTACCTTAGATATATGTTACACCAGTTTCTAAAGAAGAATGTTACTTTTCTCTTATTCATAAGAAAAACAAAAGAAAGTGTATTTTCATTCATTATGTTATTAATATATTATTTATAAAGATTGATATTGATTTTATTATTTGAAAACAATTTTTAATATTTCGGATAGAAGTAATGTGAAAGGTGATTTGTTTGTTAAACTAATTTTCGTATAATGTTTTATGTGAGTCTTGATTTTGTTCTTTTGTAACAGACAAAAGTTTGGTTGATCTAAGTAGTATACAATAGGGCTGTAATCGAGTCGAGCTGAGCCGAGCCAGGCCTGACTCCAGCTCGGCTCGTGAATTTTCGAGCCGAGCTCGAGCCACGCCAGGCCTGGCTCCAGCTCGGCTCGTAAAAAACCTTGAGCCACGAGCTCGCTCACGAGTCAGCTCGTTTTTTTTCGTTTTTTTTCCTCCACTTTATATTTTATTTATATATATAATTATATATAAAATCTAATATATACATATATATTATACATGTATATACATACATATATATTATACATAATATGTATATTTATATAAATATGTGTATAAATATTGTATATATATATTATGTATAATATATATGTATGTGTGTAATATAATATATATGTGTGTGTATCTACTTTAACATATATATATATATATATATATATATATATATATATATATATATATATAGAGGGTAGTGTTCTATTACTAACTTTAGGATCAAGCAATAACTCAATAACCCCACCATATTTAATGATCAAATTTTAAGATTCTGATCTAAGGGTTAATATTTAAAGTTACCCCCTCTTTTTTTATATATTCATAACTATTTTATACTATAACATTTTTTTATGAAAATTGCACTATTTTACTCGTCTTATTTTTCTCTTTAATTCCGTTATAGTCTTGACTAGTTTTTTTTATTTTTTTTTCGGATGTTCGTATTTACACCAATATAACAAGTATAAAAATAACAAATTATTTGTAACGAGTTGTAACGAATTTGTTGTTGAATAAATTGTTGTAGAATAAATAGGGGTTACGTTTAAGAGTGTAAACGAGCCAAGCCGATCCCGAGCTCGTTAATTACATTATGTTCTTGACTAGGTTTTTTTATTGTTTCCGGATGCTCGTTAATTACGTTATATTCTTGATTTTGTAACGAATTTTGGTTTTTAAAGCATTAAAATGTATTTACAATCTTGTAGATTTATCTACAATGTTGAATATGTTGTAAAAAAAATGTTACAGCCTTCTATAAGAGTTTTTTATTAAAATTTATGTACAAACTTGTACATTTAATTTTTAAATGATGTGTATAAAGAAATGTCTTTTCCAGTATTTTAGTTTAAAAATATTACACTGTTGAATTTATTTTTTAATACGATAATACAATATGTAGTAAAAGTACAATAATTAATTACTATAGTACAAAAATATTTAGGTAATTTATAACATTTATTTTGGTTGTAAAAAAAATAAAAGAACTACCATGTTATATAAAAAAAACTACCGTATTAAATACCTTTTTTATCAACAAAATGTTATAGTATTTTTTTTAAAGTATTAACATGTATTTACAAAATGTTATCGTGTTCTATAAAGTTTTATTTAAAGAAACATTTAGTGTTATTGTATCAAGACCTTTTTTATCAACAAAATGTTATAGTATTTTATTTTAAATTATTAAAATGTATTTACAATCTTGTATATATAATTTTTTAAGTATTTAGGTTTTAAAATATTACACTATTGAATTTATTTTTAAATACGATAATACAATATTGTAGTAAAAGTACAATAATTAATTATTATAGTAAAAAAATATTTAGGTAATTTATAACATACATTTTTGTTGTAAAAAAATTACAAAAACTACCATGTTATTTAAACGTTTACATCATTGTAATTAACGGTTCCAATGTAACTACAATCTTGTAGATATTAATGGTTCAAAATTTATGTCAACATAATGTTACATCCTTGTACAAGAGATTTTTATTAAAAATATTACATTATTAAATTTATTTTTTAATACAATAATACAATATTGTAGTAAAAGTTTAATAATTATTTATTGTAGTTAAAATTTAAACTATCTTACTAAAAATTTTTATAGTTGTATTAAAATTTATCTACAATGTTGAATATATTGTAAAAAAAAATGTTACAACCTTCTACAAGAGATTCTTATTTAAATTTGTGTACAAACTTGCAAGCTTATATTACATTGTAGTAATATATTTTAAATTATGTTAACAACGATGTATGTTACATTTACAGTACTGTTGTTAACAACTTATGTATTACATTTACAATACTATATTATGTCTGATGAAATAGAAAATAAATTAGAGAGATAAATATAGGTAATAATTACCTTGCCACCCTAATTAAAAGACAAGTTAGTACATAGAACAAATTACTAATTTACCCTAATCAGATTATACAAAATAAATCCACATGTCCAGATGTGATTGGCTAATTAGAGTTAATGGGTTATTGCCTTAAGTGTGAGTTATAATTAGATCACATTATATATATATATATAGGGAAAGGAGTGAATGGTAACTCATAAGAATTGAGGTAACTTATAAACCCAATTTGATTGGTTGTCTAATTTAATGAATTTGAAATGTGTGGCCCATATTAAATATGGGAAAAATGAGTGGTTGAGATTTCTTTAAGGGTATTTTGGAGATTTGTGAGGTGTACTTGATTTGATTTTTAAAATAAAAGTTTACCCCTCAATTTTTAAACCATCATAACTTTTATATACATTATTATTTTTTTAAAAAAATTACACCATTAAATTTGTCACATTTTTATCTTTAATTCAAGTATAGTTTTGTCAAAAAATTTTAAAGTTTTCGAAATTACACTGATGTAACGAGCTTAATTTTTTCAAAGTGTTCGTAATTACACTGATGTAATGAGCTGAATTTTTTCAAAGTGTTCATAATTACACTGATGTAACGAGTTGAATTTTTCAAAGTGTTCATAATTACACTGATGTAACGAGCTGTAACTTATTATTTTTTTTACGTAACAATTATCTAACTTTATATCTTATTTGATATAAATTTATCTAATTAACTAAATTTTATAATAAAAAATAAGTTTGTAATATATATTTAAGATGAGAGAAAAAAAATTTTTGATGGAAAATTTTTGAAAAAAGTGAAAAATTATTGTACTTATGTTTTTTACGTTAGTGTAATTACGAACGCTCGAAAAAAATTTGGCATGACTAAAACGAAATTAACGAGAAAAATATGACGAGTTTAATAGTGTAATTTTTATAAAAAAATAACATAGTATAAAAAAGTTATAAGTGTATAAAAATCAAGGGGGGAACTTTAATTTAAAAATAGGAAAATAGATGGTTTTTTAAGAGTGTGACACTTGTCACTCATATTAAATCTGATTTTTGTAATTAACACAAAAGACCATAATGCCTGTGACACCTCGTAAATTCCAGGTCAGCAACTCTATTATTTTATTAATAATATTTATTATTATTTCATACGTGACACTAGAATAAATGCATTTAGTGTGACACGTGATATAACAGTCTGAACACGCCGATAATTCAGGGAATTATCACACAACACTCGCACGTGTCTTGAATAACGAACGTTGGTGAACGGATCAAACTGTAACACGAAAACACTGCACTTAGGTTCGGTGAACCTAATTTAGCTAGAACGAGACCTATGTGTTGAGAAACGATGATCGTATTCGAGAAATACGAAAGATTCGGTTCAAAACCATGAAATTGGGCCTATTGGGCTCAACCGAGACCCATCGCGGTACGCGATGGGCACCCGATTGGGCCTTCGCGGTACGCGAAGCTCGAGCGGGAGAATTTGAATTCTCTGAAAAACGTCGCGGTACGCGACGACCGATCAACTTCCACCACCGCGGTACGCGGCGTGTTTCGGGAACATAATGATTATTTTAATCACCGCGGTACGCGGAGATGCTTTTTGGGCGGTGTCGCGGTACGCGACAGGCCTATAATCGCAGAAATCTTTATAAAACCAAGTTTAATCATTTTGTTCATTCCTTCACACAATCTCTCGACTGAAAACTTCTTGTGCGGCCATCTTCACCCTGTTACACCACCATTAACCACATTGGAGCCATCTAGGAGCCATTGGAGCTCATTCTTGGGGGTTTTGAAGACTTGTGGAGGCTAGAACACATCAATCATCATCTTGAACGGTTAGAACTGCTGTGGAGGCGATTCCCAGAAGCTCTTGAAGTCTCTAGTTCTGTTCCATCGAGATTTAAACATCCAAAGAAGCATTGGAGGTAGTTTCTATGGTTAAAACTTTTTAAAATCGCATATAAGAGCACATGCAAGCCCTTTAGGCTACATGCATCACCACCATCACTTTAACCACGAATTTTGGATGATTAATAATATGTTATTGAATGTGTTTATCACTGATTTGAAGCATTGATGATGATTCATGATGGTTTTGAAAGTCTATGATGACTATTTGTTGATTTTGTCACAAAATGGTTACTTTAAACAACATGCATGCATGATCTATAATGTTTTATGTAAATTTCAGTATTGAAATGTTCTTAGAATTGATATATGAGATGGATAGAGTGTTGATTCTGATCAAGATATGTCAAGAGCATGATAGTTACTATAAATAGTAACTTTAATGTTACTAAGTGTGTGTTTTTGATGAAATAACCACATGGATATGTTTAGATCTATAAGATATGCTTAAAATGATGATTAAGAATTAATATAATAGTTATTTGATACATTGTAATGGTTAGAATTGTCAAAGTATGATATTTAGGAATGTTACTAAAAATAGTAACTTTTTGCTATAAGATTTCTAGAAAGGATGAAATTGCTAAATGTTGGGTGTTTTATATGCTTAGTTAAACTTGCCATGATGATTATAGATGACTTTATAACCTAAATGTTTGAGATGGATGCATTTGTCAAAAGTTTCTATAAATAGAAACTTTGTTTTACAAATTGTGAATAGGAGCATGCTAGTCAAGATGTGTATGACTAAATGGCTAATAATGATTAGGATAGTGACGTTTAGATAATATTAGTGTTAAACTTGGTGAAATATGCTTGTTTATGTATACTTTCTAATTATGGAAACTTTTACGCGCAAACTATGTTAAACCGGCTATGTGTAACTATGTGCTATGTGATCACATGCTCATTTAGGATAAATATGCATGTTAGAATAATCGGAATATGAGTTTATGCATAACTTGTCAAATATGGAAACTTTCCTAAAATAGAAACTTACCATAAATGGTAAGTTTCCTCATAGGAACGATCTTGGTATCCGTACACTTCACGCGACACTAAACCGCACAATACACGAGCACTTGATCCAAACCGTCACCAACGGGTCGTTAGGTCAAACACGATCGATACGGTCAAACACGGTCAACTCGACCCACATAACCACTTAGTGTTGTTGAACACTAACACGGTTCGGTGAGACCCACATACGCAAACACGAACTCATAGTACCTATGTGATATAGGTGACTACTAGCCGGCGAGCTACACTACTCTTATTGAGCTAACGCATTACTAGACTCAGGTGAGTTTACGGCCCCACTTTTACTCTTTAACTGTTTTTACTCAACTTTGGGGTGAGAATACTATGCAACTGTTTTAGATGTATGACTGGTATGTTGTAAAACTATTTTCGAGTGTAACCTTTATCGCATAAAGCCCTCACTTATCCTTACCGTCAGTTGTATGACAAACGAGTCGTTATTACGTAGTACTACTGGGTTTGACTAGCCCCACTCGGCAACAACGTTGACTGGATGTCATAACGAGTGTAATATCGATGTTGATGTCGGGTTCAGCGATGACCCGCGGAGGCAAACGGAAACAGTCGAGTTTCGGTAAGATGACATGACACACTCCACGGATCGTAGTATCCAACAACTAAACTTAACATACCCAGTATATGTCTGTTTACTATTTCTGTCTGTCTAAACCTGTGAACTCACCAACTTTTTAGTTGACACTTTTCGCATGTATTCTCAGGAAATTGATGGAGCATACGCTAGGATGCGCACTTGGACATACTAAGGAGTCAAGCTTACAGACTCATGTCCTAGGCTTGTGTGCATTTGTTATGTCTTGAAAACAATTTAATCTTTGTAGTGTCTTGAACAATTTACCTTTCCGCTGCAAACATATGTATTTCTGATGTTTAACTTTTCCGCTGCATACTTATGAAAACTTGTATTGCTTTACAAATTGTGTGAATGTGTAACTCATATAGAGTCGTTCTATATGACCATGAGCTATGATCCTGGCCACGTCACATCCACGTGGACTGACACCACGAGTGGGAATTTGGGGGTCTGACAATGCCCTTTTGTATTAAAAGTTAATTAGTGACACATGTCACCATTAGATTAAATCTTGGAAATTTGAACCATTGGATTTGAGTTATAGAGTTTTCTCAATTAAGATGGGTTCTTATTTGATCCCCTCCCTATATATATATATATATATATATATATATATATATATTAAAAATCGAGCCGAGCCAACGAGTCGAGCCAGAGCCGAGCTCGAGCCGAGCCAAGCTTGGCTCCGGCTTGGCTCGTTTTTAACGAGCTTTTTTCGAGCCGAACCTTTTTCGAGCCGAGCTTTTTCGATCTTTTTTCGAGCAAGTTTCGAGCCGAGCCTCGAGCCGCGAGCTTTTTGAACAGCTCTAGTATACAAGATTTAAAAAAATTTAGCAAAGTAGTTAAAAGGATTAGGGAAGGTGATATTATCAAGAGGAAAAAGGTACAAAAAAAGGCACCAGATGATAAGGAGAAGGGTTCGTATTTGCTAGTTGAATGGTTTACTATAGTAAGCATCGGTTGACTATAAGAAACAATTCAACTCTTAATACAAACACTTCTCCTTGACTATCTTGTGCCTCTTTTTTACTTTTTTCCTTTTGGTTATATTACCTTACCCAATCCTTTTAACTACTTTGCTAGTTTTTTAATATCTTGTAGACTACTTAGATCAACCGCACTTTTGCCTGTTACAAAAGAACAAAAACAACATACTTACATATAATACTATATTGGAATTAATTTAACACACAAATCACTTTTCACACCACTGCTATTCGAAATATTAATAACTGTTTTCAAATAATAAAACCAATGTCAGTAATGTACTAATAACATGATGAATGAAAATACATTTTCTTTTGTTTTTTTTAATGATTAACAAGAATGTAACATTCTTCTTTATAACTTGTGTAACATTTATCTAAGATACATGATAAAGTTATTACACTTTACCTAAGTTTATATAACATTTATTTTATTTACTTAAAAAAAAGAACATTCTTTGTTTTTTGAATTTCAACATCAACTAGACTGTTACATGTGTTCTTGAATCGGCTCAGTGACTTTTTGGCTATTCAAGCTCTTCTTCCTCCTCCTCCTCCTGTAAGGAACATTATTTTGCATTTCATTGTAAATTAGGTAATTGAAGTAATGAAATTGTGGTAGTGGTTTTACTCTTTGTTGGTAGCCCACTTGAATCCATTTGAAATGTCTTCATATTCGTAATGGTATATGCAGTTTGTAAGTGCTAAAATAACCTAGTTAACTCAACATTAGGTAAAACACCTCAACAAGACATGAATGTTTATTATGTATGTTTAAAACGGTGTCTATCAAAAACATCACGTTCGTCCATGGACCACTCTTTTGTCTTTCATATTTAAAAGCCTAACACATAAAATGTCTCAAAATACGTATGGAAATAAGATGAAAACGACTAACCTTCACAATCGAATCGGTTTACTTGTGGAAACTATAGAAGAAATCAAATGAAAATGACAAACCAGTTTATGCCAAGTGTGAAATCATCAAAATTTGTGTGTTTGGAAGTTGGATTTTGGGTGTTGAAAGCGTTAAATCCCAAATTGCTTGTCAGTCCCAATGGAGTAATTTTGAAGAAAACTTTACTAGCTACCACAAGTAATTCATATGTGTTGATTGAAGTGTTTGTAACTTTTAGGTACACAAACAATTCCTTTTTTGCCCTTTCCATTTGTTTTAAAATAAGATATTTAATTTTAGTTTAGTGTGAACCATTAGATCTGCTTGTTACTAATTTAGATCTTGTGGTCTCTACTTTTCACTAAAAATTTGTGTGAATTAAAGCTGAAAGGACAAAAAAAACCTATATTTGTTGATTTGTGGGTAAATCAAGTTACATCATTTAAAAAAAATTAAACCATAAATTGAGAATTTTATTGTCTTTAATTTGAGTATGACATTGCTTTGGTTTTTTTTTTTCCAACTTTTTTACGTGGTCCGTGCTTTTTAAGTTTGGTCTGTGATTATTGGTCTATAATTATGCAATTGGTCATTGATTATGAATGCAAAATGAAGGTCCATGATTTTTATATATCATGATCCGTGATTATTTGGTATGTGATATATGCAGTTGGTCTTTGATTATGAGTGTTAAATTATGGTCAATGAGTTATCCATGTAGTTCCTTGATTATGAGCGTCAAATGACGATTTGTAATTTTATATAGCGTGATTTTACGCCTGGTCATTGATTATTGGTCCGTAATTATTAGTTGGTACTTGAATATGCATGTAAAATGACGATATGCGATTTTGTATAATGTGAATGATAGGACCCTTCACTAGATGACACATGACATCTTCTTATGCTTTGTACGGTTTATCCATTTTGTACATTAACCGCCTCATATATATATATATATGTGTGTGTATATAAATAAATAAATAATAAGAGCCTCATCTAATTATAGCCTAAAAATCATAACTTTATTTAAATTACCCTTGAGACACCCATGCATGTTTTTTATCTTCATTTTGTTTTTTTAAAGAGATTAAATTATCGTATTTAAAAATAAATTAATACTAGCTCTCAAATAATAACAAGTTGATTAAATTGTAAAATAAAAGCCAAATTAAGACTTAAATAAATTGTTTGTTTTCGTAAAACGCATGAGCAATCACTTGTACCCATAAAACTTTTGAAAGCACGCCATCAGTTTGTCAAAGTTGAAACCTTTAAACCTTGTGGGCTTCTGGAGAAAACCTAATGGTAAGGGTGTTGATCCCTCAACCTTAAGGTCATGAGTTCTAATCATAAGGGTGTCATTTTCTTCACAAGGTCACCGACCCGGGTGCTTGTGCCCACGGTTTACCCGTTCCCCCGGTTAGTCGGATATTGAGGGGGCCTGGGGTTTACCACACAAGTGGGTTCCTAATCATATAAAAAATTCTTCCAAAGTTGAAACCTTTTAAGTGCCCCAATAAATGGAAGACCGAGGATGGTGAGTCTAACTTCCGTTGACAAACTAAAGTGGACCTTATTTGGATGCATATGGTTTTTTTAGTTGAATAGATGCATGAACAAAAGAATCAATAACCCACAAAATCAACGTCCTCATTCACACACCACCCAACTTAAAATCATCATTTTTCTAAGGTTATGCTATATTTTAGATTTTAAATAATATTTTAGTTGAAGTTCAATTTTTAAATTCCGATGCACATATGATCTTAAATTACATGACCCGTTTACGGTGCACACATACAATGTGTGTGTGTGGACAGTTAAAAAACAAAAGTAAAATTGCACTAATTTTAACTTTATTTTATTTATTTCTTGAAAATAATGTTAAAAGCAGGGGCTCTTTTGGAGCAGACACTCTATCCCATCTGAGATAAGAGAAAGATTTGTATCTATCTTTCTTCCCATACCTTACTGAAAAATAAGAATATACTATGTAAGTTTGTTTGTTTATGATTTTGAATTCCAAATTGAATATACTGTTGTTCTATTTTTTGTGTTTATAAATATCTTTTTTAATGCTATTTTTCTAGTGGTGATATGTTTTTATGTAGAAAATTGAGCAAAGATATCTTTATGTCAAGATGTTTACGGCACGGTTTTAAACTGTGAAACCGTCAAAAGTGGTCAATGGTTTGGTTTCGCGATCGGTTTTTCTTCCAAACTTTTGAAACCGTACTGAATGGTTCGTTTACGGTTTTGACTAAAAACCGATCATAAAAGACCGGACTATGTGTGTATGTGTGTGTGCTTATAGGGTTGATGATTTATGTATGATTCAATACAAAAATTTACATTTGGGCTTGTGGTGTGATTTGCCCGTCTCAAAACGTAAAAGTGTTGAGTTTGATTCGATTTTTATTTTTTACCGGAACAAAAACACTAAACCTAGATAGCAAAAACCCAAAAAGCTCAATCCGTAAAACCAAACCGAAACTAAATCATTGATAACGATTTAGTTTGGTTCAATTTTATTTTTAATGATTTGGTTTTGGTTTTCATTATTCAAAACTGTTATTAAAGGTTTGGTTTACGGTTTCAACTTAAAATTGTAAAAAGTGTTCCGTGAACACCTTAAACCCCTACTTTATATGCATCTCTTTACGCTCTTAGTCACGTCAATGTCACTATCTTAAACGACTTAATCATATTAATATAATCACTGCAACACGTGGTAGTATTAGTTTGGGGACTTGTAATTTTAGTTTGTAACAATTTGAGGTCTAAGGCTAACAGTTGTTAAATTTTATGTTAAATTGATAGTAAAATGAACAAATTGTCTTTATGAGGGACTAAAAATCGAGAAAACTAAAACAAAGGGCCATTACAATTTATTAAAATCAGAGGTGTCAATTTTTACCCATATAAAAGGAAATAGGCTGATATGGGTAAACAATTGTAGTATAATAGGTTAAAATGGGTAACATTATAATATTGAATGAGTTGAGATGGGTAGCACTTAAACACAATGCGGGTCAAGATCAGTAACCAAAAAACTATGTAAATGCAATGGATTCAAACATTTAAGAATTAATAACATATTTGATGAGAAAAACACTAAAAATTATCCAAATAGACTATTTGTTTACTTATAACACATATTAAATTAAACTAAATTAATGTTTTTTTAGAACAATCCATTTAGACCCGAACTGATTTTGCTCAAAACTCGTTCTAACCCGCACCCATCCTGACCCGAATCCGGACCTCAATCCGGACCCGAATCCATTCTGACCAATTACCCAATCCGACCCAACCCGCCCATTTTGATAAGCATAATTAAAATTAATGATATTTTGAAAATAAACAATTTAGAACCCCCACTATCTCATCATATTGACAAAGACTACCAAGTTGAGGGAAATTCAATGTCGGGAAGAAAAATACTCCGTTCTTGAGTTGACGTGGTAACATCTTTGGACAAATTCATTGCAAGCAGTGGCTTTTTATCCGTCATAATTTCCTGAAACAATACATTATCCTGATCCTTAATCCTCTTTTTAAATTCTTCAACGACTATTGGATCTTATGATCTTAATTATATCATTTCTTGTTGGACAATTGTTGGACCAAGAATCGCCAATTTACCCCTCATATATTGCATATATGATAACTACACTTGATTGGTTAGATGTGTCGTTGGTTTTGGTTTCAATCAGTGTTGTAAAACTCGGTTTAGGAGGATGAGTACTCGGTACTTGACACTCGGCTGAGCCAATTTTCTTCAACTCGGTCGGACCAACTCGGAATCAATCAAATGCGGTCCAACTCGACCAAATCGGTCA
This sequence comes from Mikania micrantha, assembly GCA_009363875.1. Classification (NCBI taxonomy): domain Eukaryota; kingdom Viridiplantae; phylum Streptophyta; class Magnoliopsida; order Asterales; family Asteraceae; genus Mikania; species Mikania micrantha. Next base: position 69,400 of record SZYD01000832.1, on the reverse strand, counting down.
AACTAGGAATAACTCGGCCATGCCAGTTTTTCGTTGTTTTTCACTGGTTTTTATTATTTTTCACCAATTATTGTTTGATTTTCCCAATATATATTTCATTTATATTGATATTCAGTTTATCTGTTATATACGAATAAACTTATGATATTTGATATATATATATATATATATATATATAATTTTTAAAATTTTTTTTTTATAACTTACTATCACACCCCATCTCTCGTTACCTGATGATGTCACTGATAACTCTTTGAATGTTGTGGAAGCATAGTGGTAATGTCTCAGAGATGTGGTGCAACTTTACTTGAACCAGTATCACAATACATATGATTAACTTAAACAAATACATTACAAGGGTAATATTACTATTACAAACCATAATTCCTTGTCCATAGCTTAAACATTCTAAACATACTAAGTTACTTATTTATTAAGAGCCTGGAAGTGCAAACATCACCCATTAGTCACTGTCTACTTGTAAAAGAATTTAAGTTTGAAAGGATAGTATGAAACTGGTGGGTTCATACACAAGACTCGATACAATATGATACGTTAAGTATAGTCAATGGTACGCATTGACACAATTGTAATAATCATGTGACCCATATCTAGTTTATTTCCGACTGAAAGATATGATATTACCCAAAGGTAAACATAGATGCCTCATCTTAGCATGTTACTACGTTAAATTTGATATTGGAGACGGTAACAAGCATTCACACTAGGGGAGATGTAATCCTCCCAGCAAACGGGGTTGTCAGCCCGATAATACTACCATTGTTCACTTGTTCGACCCCACATGGGTTCGCTAGATACAGTTCAATGAATGAGAACGTTTTGATATGTCATTTCGATACCCACGGTTATACCATGATATCCCAAGCCGGCACACAATTATATAAGTATATCATATGTTTAAGAAATATTTCTCAATGATACCCCGATATTTATAAAACATTAAAAGAAAAGGGGTTGTGCGAAACTCACCTGAAGTATTGCAATCAGTAGTTGGTGCGCAGACGTGTGTTATGGTTCTTGTAGTTCTGTGCTGCATTTAGTTAAAGTTTTATAAGTTATTTGTGTTTTATTATGCTTATTAGAACTTCCTTAATGTTCAATGTCAAGGACATTGCAACTCGAGTTATCAAACTGATCATAAATATCTAATTAGCCTCCTTAGTCGAATATCACACAAAGTGTGATAAACTGGGAATCCATAAAGATTTAGGTTCCTAAATAAGTTTATGACTCATTGGATTAATCAGAACATTCTCATAAATAGGTATTGTTGCTGATTGTATCACCGAAAACTGTTTCCCGATTGAATTTTGGTCTAAGAACAGTCAATCCTTGTTATGAATCACTTAGGTATCAAAATATATAGGAATGTCATATTGAAGTAGGTTTGACAACAATATTTAATATACTAATCTGACTATTAATATGAACATCAGATTGTTATTTTCAATGATTATCCTAACTCTTGTCATTAGATTGAAAACACTTAGATTTGATCTAGCATTTCAAGAAATGATTAAGTCATCCATAACCATTGTTAAGATCAAATAGGTTAAAACCATTATGATCTAAAGAATGGTTTCATGATGTGACAATCCGGCATTTCAGATTAACCCCGTTAATCGAAAGTTAACAAAATCATACGAAACCATATGAAATCAAACTAGAAGGAATAGAATTAATCTAAACAAGTCTAAAAACAATAAAATTACAAGGATTAAACTTGTAATTACATGAAACAATCAATTTTGACTTTTTAAGTCAAAATTCGTTCATAAACATTGGGGAAATTCGAAATTGAGTTAATACATGGTGATTAACCGAATTAAAACGTACTAACAGTCACATTGATGATTACCATCATCAATTGAATGATTAATTCCAATAATAATGTCGAATTTAAACCTATTAAACACTCAAAACCGAAATCAAAGTCGGTTACATTAGAACTAGTAGAAGTTGAACGAAATAAATCAATTTATCACCACAAAACTTCCCATCGGCACTTTTAGAGTCTTTTACAAACAACCAATCGATTCCAGAAGCTCGAGAAGAAGAGATACGATCAAGGGGTGGCCGAACTCAAAGCACATAGTCGATCTCCATCAATTTGGCATCAAATCGGGTAACAATTGACTCCTATACAACCTAAAAGGGCCGACTAAGCATAGCCCTATACTAATTTCGTGTAAAAACATCGAATTGATGAAGTTCTAATTCTAGGGTTCTCGAACAAAAAACGTTTTGGGGTTTTTGATGAAATCGAATTCGAAAATCCAATTAAATAGTACAGATATCTTCGTGATGTTCCAATGAATGAAAACATCATATCAATTTCAAATAACAACAAAGAATTAAACGATTTCTAATTCTAGGGTTCTTTACTTAGAACGATTTAGGGGTTTTGATTCAAATGTGCTTAAAAACCAAATTAAATCGCACATAGAGTTTCGAAATCATATGTGTAATGAAAACCCTAAGTTACTTGTATCAAACAATATCGGATTTTGTGATTTCAAGATTTAGGGTTCTTAGCATAATACGTTTTGGGGGTTTCGACTCAAACGAATCTGAAAATGAAATTAAACATTACAGAAGGTTTCGAAAATTATTTTTCAGTGAAAAACCCATGGATTTGCAGTCTAATGTAATCGAATTGAACAAGTTTAAACCATAGGATGGGGTAACCATGTTTGAACCCACGTATGAGATGAATTCAGACTTTGTGTTGATTAAAAATCGAATTAAAACTACCAAAGAACTCGTCTAGACTTGTTGAATCAAATCCCCATAGTTACAAGCTTGATTGGGTTCGAATCAGGGTGAAATTGGAGCTTCATGGGTCGTTTAAGGGTTACAAAGAGGAACCAACTTGTTGAAGGTTAAAAAAAATTAAAAACCAAACTCTAATGCGAAATCTGGGATAGATGGGTTGGTTTGGTCTTGGGTTTGTGTCCGAGAGGTTGGGGGTTCAAACCTTGCCTCTCTTGGTTTTTAAATTAAAAACCAATTTTTGATTTTTAACCATAACTTCTTTGTTTTAAATCCGTTTTAATCTGTTCGAGTTGCGTTGGAACCGTAACAGAACTCCGAACAAAATAAAATAATAACATCTCTATATTTTGACATGAAATCATAATCACGTATAATTACGCGTGTTTAACGAAATCATATATATTTGAACGATTAAACAAACGAACTTAAATCCGTACATGCTTTTGCATGTACGTTTCAAATATTCTAACATACGTGTGTTGACACGTATGTATGTCACACCCCGAGCCGGCGGGGTTGGATCGAAATCCCTGTCGGGCGGAAGGTTCTCGGGGCGCGATATCGTGAGTGATAATCGTGATGATCAGATTGTTTACGTAGCATCAATGTTACGAATAACTAAAGCACAATCAAGCATTAAACTAGGATTACAAAGTTAAATTACAATTTCAATGTTCAGTAATTTAACTCAGTAAACCTAACAAAAGAATCATATGTTTCCTATCTTGTATATGTACAAGATATCAAAAGTGATTCGCATCCATAGCAAAATATGTGCGTCTCCAAAAGTCTACTAGGTCTGCTAACTGGCATCCTAGTATGCAATCCAAAAGCTTAAGCCTATTCATGTGCGTCACCTGAGAAAGCATGTAAGAAAACAAAGTCAACACAATGGTTGGTGAGTTCATGTAGTTTTAGTATTTGTAAAATAGCTTTTGCAACCTCCTAGGTAAAACCTTGGCCTCATTAACAACACCTGTATCATCCAACTCGGTATGCTTATATATAGGGCATGCCCCTGAGTCGAGCCTACGACCCACCCAGACGCCGTCCCACCACATACTACGTCGCATAGGACATTGTTGTTAATGATAATTAAGCATTTTACCTACCCTTCGATTCATCCTTCATCATAGCTTTAGTTTACTGTTTCAAAGTTTACTAGTCTATAGCATTCATATGTAATAACTTCAATAAGTTTAACAAGCATCGTGTTTAAAATTTTATGATATTGACCCAAAAGCATTCATGCGTCCCCTCGGTAACAACCTTAATCTCATTAACACCACCTGTATCATCCAACTCGGTATGCTTATATATAGGGCATACCCCTGAGTCGAGCCTACAACCAGCCCAGATGCCGTCCCACCACATACTAAGTCGCATAGGACATTGCTGTTAATGATAATTAAGCGTTTTACCTACCATCCAATTCCGTTCCCGTTATAGTTTGAGCATTTTGCATGTAAGTTTCCCCATGCACCCATAGCATTCGTGAGTTTAGCTTGAGAGTTACCAGTAAGGACAACTGTACCCGAAGGAATCCAGTATCAATCCATGCCAGCACTAAGTGTAATTTGCAACTTATGGGGAGATAGAGGATTTCCAAGATGACACAAAGTCAACTAAAGATCACCAATATCGTCCTAGTTGCTTATCACATGAGTAAATAGTTATGGGAAACACTTCATGGCAAGCACTGAGAGGCCATCAGTCGATTTCCTCGTATCAGACCATGAAGGACACCCTATGGCAAGCACTGAGAGACCAACTATTGTTCTTCAAGTCCTGGCAAGCACTGAGAGACCAACTATTGTTCTTCCATAGCCAATAGCTTTAGCATACAAGTTTATAGCATTCAAATAGTTCAGCATTTACGTAACTTGTGCACAAGTACTAGCTTCACAACCGGTAAGGCAAGCACTGAGAAGCCAAACCGTTGTTTTAGCATGGCAAGCATATAAGCATAAAAAGTTTATAGCATTCTGAGCACTTCAAGCATTTAGAGCATTCAAGCATAGTAAGCATATAGTATCAGCACGTAGCATTAGTACTTAGCTTTAGCATGTAGCTTTAGTGTTTAGCATTAGCATGTAGCATTATAACATTAGTGTATAGCATTGGTATTTAGCATAACCCGTAGCATTAGCATGACCCGTGGCATTAGCATTTAGCATAACCCGTAGCATTAGCATTTAGCATAACCCGTAGCATTAGCATTTAGCATAACCCGTGGCATTAGCATTTAGCATAACCCGTGGCATTAGCATTTAGCATAACCCGTGGCATTAGCATTTAGCATAACCCGTGGCATTAGCATTTAGCATAACCCGTGGCATTAGCATTTAGCATAACCCGTGGCATTAACATTTAACATTAGTATTTTGAATAAGTATAAAAGCATATTTGCAACAGTTAAACATTTGTTTAAAAGGTTTAACATGCTTTTCAGTTCCGAAGTAAAAACTCAAAATAGTTTGAAAAGGGACAATGAACTCACCTGTGTTGCTCAGTATAGGTTACCACGAATAATGCGCGCTCTTTGTTTGTAGCTTAGGTACCTTCAATCACCTGAGTTGTTTAAAGGGATTTGAATACGATAAGTCGTTATAATAGACGCAGGGTGAGGTTTCGGTCTCGGTGTACAACTAAGTGTTCTATATCATTAATGCGTTTTCTAGGATTTCATCTAATTAGTCTAAGGCATAACCCCTCATTAAGAACTCTTAACCCCGTAAGTGATCATTTAATTAATTAAAGAAAGTTTATTCTTGATTTCATTTAACAAAATCATAAGGTATTTTAAGAAAAGCATAGATTAGTTGTTAGACTTAAGTTAATCCAACTTGATTAACTCAAAGTATAAGATTTAGTTTTAGCTTCCTTCGTTTTCTTAAATCGTTCGTATACAATTTAGATCTGGAAATTCAACGAAACCATCCAATTTAATTGTATATGGTATAGCAACTTACTAAGTATTAGGTGTTAAAACTAACACTCACACCTAGTTAGATTCCTTGATCCCTTACATTTTGTGTTTTGTGTTTGTAGTAATTAGAATCCTTAGTGTTATTGCATAACTCCTTGTTTATCACCAATTCCATGTGATAGACAATTATATGTTTAACATATTATTAGCAACCCATTGATGCCATATGCCTTATCATGAAATCGTTTAAGCTTATCATCTTTGTTTAAAACTAATATTTGCTTCTCATTAGTTAATTCCTAATAAATTTCCCATGCACAAACACATGCATGCATGCATGAAAGTTCACGTAAACCTTCCATGCATGCCCTAAACCCATGTATCAAAACCCCTGTTTCCATTTCCACATATTTGGCCGAATAACATACCCTACCCGAATAGCCTGGCCGTATGGAGCTTAGATCGAATGGACCTTGGCCGATTGAGGGCTTTCATACGAATGAATTTTTGGCCCGAATGAGTTTATAGCGGATGAGGCTCGGCCGAAGGGGTTAGGCCGAATGATGTGTTGCCGAAAGGGTTGGCCGAAGGTGGGCTTGGGCGAATGGTGGCTGTCGAATGGGCTTAGTTCGAATGAGACAGCATCTAAGGCTGATCAAATGGAGGGGTGGCTTATTCGGCCGAAAGAAGACTTGAGCTATTCGCAGGTGGCCATTCGGCCTACCTGCTATCATCCTCATTCGGCCATCGACTGCAACAAGGTAGCCTCACCATTTTGAGCCCAATGTCTAGTATTTGGTATCTAGCATGTTCCTAACACATCAAACATGATTTCATGGTATTTTCCTAAAGGTTTTTATGGCTTGAAACCGGTTGACAAGATGGATCGAACTATGGGTTAGAAAACCCTAAAATCGCCACTTTGGGGCTCAGATTACCTTCGATTATGAGATCTCTGAGTCGGATCCCTTGTACTTTCGTGTAGAGGAGATCACAAGCTTCGATTTGGTTTAAGAATCACTCAATTTCGTGAAGAAAAAAGTGAGATATATGGATTTGAAATTTGAAATCCTAGTGAGAGAGTGAAACCGGGATTAGGGTTTTAGAGAGAGAAAGTGGGGTGTTGAATGAAAGAGATGAACTCATTCATGGTATTTATACCCCAAGTGAGTTCGGGTTCGTTCCTGTTGCTCGGTTCGCGCCTTCGTTGCGTTTCCGAAACGTTACGCAAGTTTCATGTATTTTAAATAATTTTAGTTTATGTTCCGAAGGCTGTGATTCCAACTAAATCTTAAAGATCTATTTGTCTTAAATTATTTATCGTAATTAATTATTTTAAGCGTTTCGTTAACTCGCGTCACCATTTTGCGTATTTTACGTATTATAATTAAAATGAATTTATTTTACGCGTTTTCCTTAAAATAGTTTCCGTCTAATTTATTTCTGATGAGTTTCAAAATTGTAAAACAGAAAATACTATATTTTCTTAAATTTATTATCGTTCGTGTCGTTTTCGTTTTCGTTTCGTCAGAAAACGTCACTTACGTGCGTTTTCGTACAGAGCGCTAACTGTACGAACACGATCGTATGTTTCACTTTCTGATTTTGTTTCCTACTTTTCAGTCATCATTCCATATCGTTAAACTTTCAGATCTATTCGTACAGATCGTCACCTGTACGAATAATTCTTCGGTTTAACATTCTGTAATAACAACTGTTATGGTTTTCTTCTGTTTATCCTCGCATACGTTTATACATAATAGCATCAAATCAAGCATATATGTGTCAGTTCTGTGTTGTCTGATGTGTTTTTGACTGTTAAACCATGAGGTTTAAAGCAGATTTCAGACCAATAGCATAATAGTTTAATGTTACTCATCAAGTGACAATAGTCTATACACAGTTTCACGTAGTGTGTACTTGAGTTACTGTGCAATTTACTGTGCAAATTACTGTTCCGGTAACGATTCCGGCACAGATGTTACAATGTAACCACAAACGAGAATTGGACATTACGAATAACACAACGTTATTGTAATAATACATATTTTTCATAGAAGTTAATCTACGTGATTTCGTGAGCACTTGATCATTCGATTTCACATTATCAGGTGCGTACACGACCCCTTTTTACTTTTACTGTTTTGGGGGAGAAAACATATGCAAACAAACACTTTTAGATACATATCACTTGCATGAGTTAGCTATTTACGATAAGTGCAAACATAGCATTACAAGTCCTTACATATCGAACCTTTTAGTTTGCCGTAGTGCAAAGCGTGGTAGTTGAAGATAGATCTATTGGGTTTGATAAACCTCACTTGGTATATTGAAGGTCTACGCAAGTGTGTAACTAGCCAATTCAAACATTACTATTGTTTGTGCTAGACAATAGTGGAAAGGCAACCAACATTCTAACAGTCAGCTTCGGTGTCGACTGCTTATGTGAATAGTTCAATGACTAGCTATCATGATTATGCATGTGTGATTATGTTATCTGTAAACATTTCTATTCAAACACTTGTTCAAACATTTGTGATTATTCAAACCTGTGTGTGCACCAACCTTTGTGTTGACTTTATATACATGTTTTCTCAAGACACTAAAGCACAAGTAAGGAAGAGCAGGGACTAGGATGTTGAGCCCCATGCATACATTTCAATTTAAGTGTTTTGGATTTGACTATTTAAGACATTGAACTTGTAATTTTCATTTTGCAAACTGTTATGTTTTGTTATTGGTTTTCAAACACTTCTGCAAACGTTGAAACTTTGATATTACAATTTAGACCAAATTTATGTTTGAAAAGCATATAGAGGTCTTTCGTTATGTCTAATGCCTGAGATCCTAGTTTGTCACGCCCTAAACGATATGATTCCGTTAGTTGAAATTTGGGGGTGTGACACATGATACCGGGCAGCATAACGGATCAAAACGAAGATTTCATCGTTAACATACCGATTTCTTTATTTCTACCTATTCCTACTCATCATCTAGGCAATAATAAAAAATGTCGCACACCGAGAAATCCCGTCCCTTCCTGGGGCGCGACGCGACTGGTTTGGCAGGATCGCAGTCTCCGGTCACACAACATGCGAGACCTATATGTCTGATTTCGTACGTACATCCAATAATTTGGATAAAACAGTTTAGTAATATCAGAGTTGCTGAAGTAAAATATAAATTAACAAAACAGTTTAACATTCATAGGTGGCGGAAGCGTTAATTTAAAACGATTTTTAAAATGTTAAGTAACAATAGTTGCGGAAGTGATTAAAGTTGTTTGTCAATACTTAAAGGACACAACCAAATGATAACAATGATTAATAAGCTAAGACACTTAAACAGATGCATGGACTCCATCCTAGCATCCTAGATTCCTCGTGCGCGTGCCTTAGTTACCTGAGAAAACATGCGAGAAAAGGTCAACACAAAGTTGGTGAGAGCACATGTTTGTGATCAGCGGTAAACCTCAAAATGTTTAAAGTAAATGTTTAGCAGGTTTATTTTTCAATACAATGCAATATCCATTGATAGCTAGTCAATATGTGTTATATCATATGCGGGTTCGCAACCGAAGCTAATATGCAGCCTCCCACCATATCCATCCAAGATATGGCAAATGTTGTTTGGTCAATTATGCACTGTTCCGACCTCCAGTCGGGGTGGCCATACGGCGCGCAACAGTGGGGCTTGTCAGGCCCAAATAGTACTATTCAGAATTACCACGTTGAGCGCAACGCGCTATTAACGGTTCGAGGTGTGTTTAATGAGGACTTATCAGTTTGTGGATGAATGCCACACATATGCATATATGATATTAGCATGTACAAAAATAACCAAAAGTATGTAAATTGTTCAAAACAGTTGTATGCAATGTTTTCTCCCCCAAAGGTAGAAAATGTAAAAGGGGCCGTGAACTCACCTGTTACAGTAGTCCCGGTGTGTATGTGTTCGCGTCTGCGAATGATAGCACCTGCTAGTATGCACCTATAACCATATAGGTGTGAGTATGTGTTTTGTGGTGTGTTGTATCCCATACAACTCCAAGTGTCGGTGTGGTCAACCGAGTGTGTTTTGACTTGTGTTGTCTCGACGAATCGTTGGTGACACGATTGTTGTGCTTATGTGCCTTAATGCACATGAGACACCAAAATGCGTCCTATGACTCTAGTCCCGTAAGTTGGCATTTTTAGAAAGTTTCCAATTTAGGAAAGTGTGGTTATGAAATCCCATTTCATAAAACTAATGACTTCCAATATGTTTATAAAACATGTTTAACTCTTAAAACACGTCGTTTGCGCATAAATCACCATTTATGCCGTTTTGCCCAAATAAAGTTTCCTTATTTGGAAAGTATCCGTTTAAAAGCTCGTTTTCACAAAAAGAAGTTTCCAATATGTTTAGAAATCATTTTTAAACATATTTCAAGAATCAAAGTTCATCAAATCTTTCAAAAACAGCAAAAGCCCTCTTTTGGTTTACAAAAGTTTCCATTTTTAGTAAGTTTCTAGAAAACCATGATTTTGACAAAATCAAATATCCCAATGTGTTTCTAAACACTCCAATACATATTTAACAATATCTAGACATGTCTAACATGTCTAGATCATCACAAATCCAAGACTTGCAACATAAAAGTTTCCTTTTATGGCAAGTGTACCAAATCATCAACAAATCGAACCTAGCTTAACCAAAACTTAATTCTAACATTTCTAAGCACCAAAATCAGTAAATCTATAATATCTATTCAACAAATCACCAACAAAATCGTGCACAATGGTCACATGGAGTTGCATGTGGGTTTTCACCCATTGCATGTATAATCTAACCAAAGATAAACGTATGAGACTACCTTAGGAGCTCTTAGAAGACTGATTTCAAGTTAAACAGAAGGTGGAGAGCTGCTACGATGGCTGGATTCGATCTCCTCGTCGATTGAGAGCTCCTCGATCTTCCTTGGTGTTTCTATGGCTCCAAATCACCAAGAAATGCAAGTAGATGGCTTCAGTGTTGATTCCAGAGGTTAAGAATGCGAGCTCAGAGTATTTTGATCGAGAGAGTTTGTGAAAATTGCAAGAGAACCGGATAAAATGAAATGGGGTTGGTTTTAAAGAAAATCTGATCTGCATGGCCTTCGCGTACCGCGGAGGCCGATCAAAATTGTTTGCCGCGTACCGCGGTAGGATTCGGGGGTTCGACTCCCGGTTTGCTTCGCGTACCGCGAAGACTTTCGCCGAGGGAACATCGCGTACCGCGATGAGTCCATTACCTTGATTTTCGATTTCATTGATATGATTTCGCTCGTAATCGATTCCTAACAGTTATCCAAAGCATCTAATGCTCGTCAAGCACATAAATACAAGTAGCACATAAGTTTGATTGATCACCAACGTTCGTGAGACTCGTGTGTGTGTTTCGATAATTCCTCGAATTATCTTCGATAGTTTGTGTTCGTGTCTAACGAAGTGTTTGCACGCTTGATTAATCCAAATCAACGTGTGATGCACAATTCAATAATTCCCCGAATTATTGTTTCGTGTTAGTGTTGTGGTTGCCACACTTGGTTTCCAAAACCAATGTGCAATGTACGATTCGATAGTTCCACGAACTATCGTTTCGTAGTTGTATGTGTTCAACTCATCTAATTAAACATAATTAAATGAAATGCAACAAGTATGAATGTGAAATGTAAAGAATACAAGAGTTGCAATTTACCTGAAATTGCCGGGTGTCACATCATCCCCTTGTTGAAAGAAATTTCGTCCCGAAATTTGGTTGTTGTTGGTAGTGTTTGAGAAGCAATAGTGTTTGAAAGACAAAAATTTTCCGGTTGTCACAAAAAACAATAACCATTGCATTGTGATTAAATACTAAATTTAATCCATACATTATCAAACTAGTAAAAGAGATCGAATCGTTACCCATTCGAACGGATTTTTGGTTGCAAACGATGATCCAATAGTGTAGAGACGATTCCCAGCTCTATCTGGGAGTTTCTTTGGTTAAACAGCCAAGATTTAAAGGTTTCGATTCGTTTAGATCGTCTTTGAGGCATTTTAGTTCGAAAGATGAAATAAAGAAAACTTCTGCATGAAATTCGGATGGTTCTTGCAGCTTATAATCACCGACCCTTCGTTGCGTACCGCCAAGAGGGCCTGAGGACCTTGGCGTATCGCGAAGAATTTCAGAGTTTTCAGATATTTTGGCTTGTCACGTACCGCCAAGAGCACCCCAAACGTTCTTGGCGTACCGTGATGGTTTCAGGAGTTCTAATGTTTATCTGATTTTCTTGTTTTTGTGATTCCGGGCTAATGCGAACTCCGTTTTTCGCACTGTTTTTGCTCACATTTATGATTTCTCGAGTATTTTCTAACCGATGAAAGTACGATCTTATTACTATTATTGATAAAACAATAATGAATTAAACTTATAACCTAATTGTCACATTTACCATATCAGATTACTCGCAACTCCTCAGTCGACCGACCTAGCAACGCTTAGTGACTTCTAGAACCATGGCTTCAATCATTTCTTATAAATATAAAACTCAGTTGTGTAAGCTATTTGTACATTGAAATATACTACATTTACACATTATAAATCATGAAGGACGACGTTTCTACTCATCTCATGACTCACTCACCACTCATTTATCAATCATTACCATGGTTGTAAAAGTTGGTAGGCGATAGTCGAGCGGTGAGGTACCGCCTAGAGATTAATCGGGATTAATCGGCGTTAGGTGGATTGAAATTTTTATATGTAATTTTACAAATATATATTATATACAATTATACACACACATCAATATCAACAATTTATTGTAATACTTCAAATAATTTAAAAAATAAACTTAAACATAGTAAGTCAAATACTTAAAAGTTCAAACTTAAACACCGAGTTCAAAGTTTAGAGAAAAATTTCGATGTTAAGTGGCTGGATTCGATGTTTCAGAGAAATACTAAGGATTTTGGGTTGAGAAATGTCTAAATAATCATAAAGTTGGTCCCTTTTTACCATAAAAAATCAAAAAAATAAATAAAAAATAAAAAATCTGACTAGGGACTGCCTAGGCCATCGACACAGTAGATTGATATTTGGACATGATGAGTAGTTTAAATGATGATTTGAGGTTAATATTTATGATATTTACATAATAGAATGGTTAGATTTGGGAAAGTAAACCTATGTTCAAAGGTCGTTAAATAAGGAAACTTTTGTTATAAAAATGTAACATGCAAGTTTTGTTTGGGTCATATTTAAGTGTTTTAATGATGATAATAGTCTTAGGAACATGTTTAAAGGGTTTGATGTTAATTAAAATGAATACTATGATAGACTTTCCTAAAATAGAAACTTTTGTATTTGGGGATTTTGTAAAATAAGATGTAAGGACGTAATTAAAGAGTGAAACATGATTGAAAATGCCTTATTATGATGATATGAATGTTGCTACATGATTTTTGGTGTCAAAACATGATAAATATAGGAACTTTCTATATTAAATAATTTTAATTATTTGAAATGGATTATGTGCTTAATTGATAACATGTGACAACATGCCACGTGATAACATGATCATATAGGAAAAAAAGCATGCTAAAATGTTAAAATGTGAATTTATGTTAACTTATAAAAAATAGGAACTTGCCAAATATAGAAACTAGGGGTGTTCATGAGCCGAACCGAGCCGAGCCAGGGGTTAGCTTGGACTCGGCTCGGATTTAAACCAAGCCTGGCTCGGCTCGGATTGTAAACCGAGCCTAAAATCTTGGCTCGGACTTGGCTCGTTTTTAACCGAGCTGGCTCGGCTCGGCTCGTTTTTAGCTCGGTTTTTACATAAGAAATTTAATATTTGAATTGCATTCACCTCAACTTGGCTCAGTTCGTTTTTGGCTCGGTTTTAAATAAGAAAAGAGGAGTGAATATGTAGAACTACAAATTAATAATATGATTTATGAATTAGGAATCAGTGGAGCACATGAGAATTGAGATTCATTTCGTTTTTCTGTCATGGCTTCCCACATTTATAACAGACAATAGGCCTAGCACGACATTCCCCCGCGTGCATCCTCCTACAATTGGGACAAGGTTTAGTAAAAACAGGTTTTTTTTAAACAATTTGGCAAACTTTGCCTTTTTAGACGAACCTGTTTCTGTTTCAGCCTTTCGTTTATCTCCCCGATCTTCTTGTCGTTTCAATTCCAATTCCCGTTCCCGGGCTCAATTAATCAACTCATTAAGTGTCTCTCACTTAGAAGGCATGAGAAATTCCCTGTACTTTGTGTTCAACATAGTATGATACCGGTTTATCCACATCCTTTCAGTTTGAAGAAGGTCCGGACACAATTTAGCTTTATCGAAGAAAATGGCAGTGATGGTATCAACACTTTCATCTTTCTGCTGTAGATGCAGAAACTCCTCAGCAATACGATCAATAGCGGCTTGAGGACAAAACCGCTTCAAGAAAAGTTCTTTAAACTGGGCCCACGTCAGCCCTTTTATTCAATCTCTGCCTTTTTCCTTCCTCAACAACTCCCACCAATCTTTGGCACAATCTTTCAACTGATTTCCAGCAAACATGACCTCATCAGCGGGGTCACAATGACTAGTTTCAAACGTACTTTCAATATCAGATATCCAACGCTGGCTAATCAAGGGATCTACCTCCCCTTTAAACTCAGCTGGCTTACAAGCCATAAATTCTTTAAAAGTAATTGTCTTAGAAGATTGTTTCATCTCCACTCTGGTTTCAAATTCAGCCAACTCTTGATGAAGGAACTCTTTTATGGAAGACTTAATTTCATCAATATATATGGGCAAAGCAGCTTCAAAAGCCTTTGCCACCTCTTCCTTCACCATTATTTGAGTTTCAGTGAGTTCCACCTTCTCACTGTTACTACTCCCACCATATGTATTTTCATCAGCCATTCGTGACTGAAATAATATAACTAGACAGTCAGTCTTATATATCCACAATACTTAAATAATCTATACTTATACAGTATATAATCACCTTACCTAATATTCAAAATTATGATACAATCTGACTTAATTAAGGAATCGTTCATGTCATGTTTATCACACACTCGTGCCCTTAACTTCATCATTTCATTTCATAATTGAGAAGTTCGGTTCACACAATTTATACACAACAATGTGTACATATGCAATTCAATACATAATTACTAACCTCATATCTCCGGCTGAATGGTCGAGGCGTGAATCGAACGTTTAATCACATATCAAGAGCATAAGATTTGATTTCAAGTGTGTTTCTAACACTTGAATCCCTCAAACCATTGCTCTGATACCAGCTTTGTAACCCCCGATTACTTTTCAACAATTTTTCATAATATCAGAGTTGGTCCCAGCAAATTTTTTTCATTTTTCAAAAACCTTGTTTGACCTTCTTTATTTAATAATATTAAACAAACATCAACATATCACATAGTTTACAATACTTAATTACATAAGTACGTTTATGTAATAACCCGTTTTGTTTAAATATTATAATATAATCGAACGAGACAAGTTTTAGTTAAATATTTATTTAACTAATATTTGAATTGTGTTGTTTGGTAAAGTTCATAACTAAGTTACATAACTTAGTTATATGTTTTGAAAGATTGAGGGTTATAATTGCCAATTACCCAAACTTGTAAGTTGGGGGATATGTATTTGACTTTGGTCAAAATTTCACATATCCTCACTATGTGTATGTGTGTGTTTCGTACGTGAGAAGCCAAAGAAGGAGAAGAAGAAGCTTTAACCTAGCTTTCAAATTGGTGGAAATCTTGAAGTTTAAATCAAGTTTAAGGAGCAAAATTACTATCTTAGGTGATCTTCAACAACTAAGTAAGTGAATTTGAGG
The DNA here is from genome assembly GCA_009363875.1 of Mikania micrantha. Classification (NCBI taxonomy): domain Eukaryota; kingdom Viridiplantae; phylum Streptophyta; class Magnoliopsida; order Asterales; family Asteraceae; genus Mikania; species Mikania micrantha. The sequence continues at coordinate 53,798 of SZYD01000832.1, read as the reverse complement.
TTTATTTCTAGTTCTTGAAACTTTGAAAGATGAAGCCATGAATGGGTTTTCATCCAAACTTTGAATTAGGTGTTATGGGTAATTACAACATGTTGTTTTGATCTTGTAATCATGTTTTAAAAGCCCAAACATATGATTATTACATAAAGAATCAATAGGTGAGGATTTGGGTGTTGGGGAAATCATGAGATTTTAGGTTTACATATGAACATGGTGACATTGATTTTAAGTAATGTTATGTTGATGTTTTGCATGCAAGTTTTGGTCAAAACTCAACAAATATATATAACTTATGAGTTTAATGAGTTTGATTGCAGAAATGGGTTATGGCTACGTTGAAACTAACAAGATATTGTGTAGGCAAAAGCTTGCAAACATGTTGTTTGTTAAAATGCTAATAATTGACTTTTAAGTCAATATTTGGAAATTTAGTCATGAAATGGGTTAAACGTGATTATCATCATGAAATTGATGATTTGGTAGTAAAATGGTTGAATTTTCGAGCTTATATCAAACTTAATTAGAATGGTAGCTAAGAGTATTGAATTGTTGTAACTAGGTGGTGATAGTGGAATTTCAAAGGGAAGTCAACGGGAAGGCAAAGCACCGATAGTTAATCCGTGATTAGAAGTGCTAAGATAAGTTATCTAACTTACTAAACACCATATATAAGTAGTAGGTATAGTCTATTACTTGTATTGGATTGATTATTAATGTATGAGTAATTGATGATATTGGTTGGATTGTATGGTTTGACTATTTAAAAGTCAAACTGTTAATAGATTGAAATATTTGATTTGTGAATAGATTCAATTGAGTTAAATGCAAATTGGTTATGTAAATCTATGATAGAAGTATCTTAGGATATATATATCATAGTAGCATGGTTTGTATTTGGTTATAAACATATGAATGATTGGTTGAAATTGAAAACTATGATGGAAGGACTAGAGAGTGAACATCATAGTTTGAATTGGAAATTATAGATTACTTCACCACTTGAATGTGGAAGTAAACTTTGGCAAGTTATGATGGAAGTACTTGGGAGAGAACATCATAACTATATTGAATATCAAGTTTCCACCTAAGTGTGGATAATTGATTTGCAAATTGGTTAATTGATTAGAATTGGTTGAAATCTATAATGGAAGTACCTGAGGGTGAACATTATAGTAATTATTGATGAAATATGTTTGGTTATCATTTGTATAACTAAATTTGTTAATAAAAATTGAAGTTTGTGAACAAAAACATTTTTGGGTGATTTTGACCCATTTTGAGGTTTTGATTCTTAATTGAATGATTTGGTGCCCAATTATGTTTGGGTATGTTATGATTTGAAATTGAGGAGTTGATACTCCATACAATATGTATTGGGAAGTTGGGATTTAGTTTTGGGTGGTTTGGAACGATCGAAAGCGGTTTAAAAAGGTCAAAACGCTCGAAATGGAAGAAAACCTGCACCCAGGGCTGTAGGCTACGGGTTTGCTGGAGGCTACGGCAGCAAAGTTCTGTCACACTGGGCTGTAGGTTACGGCAATGTTGTAGGCTACGGCGAGGGAAAATCTTGATTTGTCCGTTTTTAACGTTTTAAACGCGTTTTAAGGCCTAGAAACCTTCCAATTCGAACTCTAACTCATATTTGGATAATCTTACTTAGTTCTTATGAACTAATGATAAAATTATATGTGGTGTTTTCAGGACGAAGATAGATGTGCTCAAAAGCTTATGATCGGGCCGCGTATTTTGGAAATATCAAACGTTATGCAAATTTTGGTTGTTGTGTTGTCATATACACTATGGTATAATGATTTTGGGATGTAATTAGTAACTTGTCATGTTTATATTACTTTTGTAAATATTTTTGGCGCTTCCGCATAATCTTTTGATAAAGTTTTTGTGATAAAACTTAACTGGGACCTTACTTTGACACGTGTAAGCGTGTAAATGTTTTGGGTGTTACAAGTTGGTATCAGAGCCAATGGTTTGAGTGAATCAAGTGCGTCGCGAACATTTGATCTCAAACTCTTGTGCTCTTGATATAAATTGATAACGTTTGATTCGAAGATCCGATCATGAAGCTAAACGCATGAGGTTAGTACATCTAATTGTTGAATTGATTATTGATTGTTGAATTTGAATTGATGTTGATTGATTATATGAAACCTAAATCTTTGACCTGAGTATGAAATGAAAGAAATAAGGAAACGAATATATGGTGTATGGACTTCTACGTCTGGCCAACGTATTAGTGCACACATGATATAAACGAAACCTTATGGAAACCATTTTGTATTAAGGTCATGGAAATTAGGTAAGGTGTTAGGAATTTGTTTGAAAAGTGATTATAGTGTCACTAAATACTGACTAGTGCCTAGTATGAATGGGTTGTAAATAACTAACGTTAAAATGTTAAAATTTCAGTCATTATGGCTGATGAGCATAATATTGGAGAAAATGAGGGTGAAGATGCTATTCTCATTGAAGCTAGGCGTATTGTGAAAGAGGAGGTTGCAAAAGCGTTTGAAGCATCCATGCCTACATATATGGATGGAATGCAAGCATCCTTACGTAAATTTGTAAGTGATGAATTTGGGGCTTTGAAAGATGAAATTGGTCAAACGGTAGACAACCTTGGACCACCTACAAAGAAAGTCACTTATAAGGAATTCATTGCTTGTAAACCCTTCGTGTTCAAAGGGGAGGTTGATCCTTTGCTAAGTCAACGTTGGATTTCAGATATGGAAAGCACGTTCGAAACGAGTCATTGTGACCCAGATGACGAAGTTGTTTTTGCTGGCAATCAATTGAAAGAACGTGCTAAGGATTGGTGGGAGCTTCTTCGCAAGGAGAAGGGTCGTGATGGAATTACAAGCCTCACATGGGGGCAGTTTAAGGAACTCTTCCTTAGACGATTTAGTCCACAAGCCGCCATTGATCGAATCACGGAAGAATTTCTTCATTTGAGGCAAAAGGATGAGAGCATTGATACTATCACTGCTATATTCTATGATAGGGCAAAATTTTGTGCGGATTTGTTACAGACGGAGAAGATGTGGATTAATAGGTACTACAACATGCTAAATGCCAAGTATCGTGAATTTCTCACACCATCCAAGTGTGAGACACTATCGGAACTTGTTGATTGTGCACGTGAACGGGAATTGGAGTTGAAAAGACAAGAAGAGCGCGGAGAAAAGCGCAAGGTTGAAACGATCGAAACTACTTCAAAGAAGGGCAAATTTTCTAGTCCATCAAAGAAGTTCGTATCGGGGAAAGAAATCAAGAAATGCAACAATTGTGGAAAGAATCATGTGGGGGAGTGTTATGCTAAAACTTTAACATGTTACAAGTGTGGAAAACCGGGGCATCTTGCCTCCCATTGCACAAACACTCCAAGTATATGTTTCAATTGCTACAAACCTGGACATAAGAGAAGTGATTGTCCAGAATTGAAAGGAGCTGGATCGGGAAGTGCTAGTGTGAAGAAGCCGGAGATCCCTAAACCAAAAGGAAGAGCCTTTCAGATTACTGCTGAAGAAGCTAAAGCAAATCCTGATGTGGTGACAGGTACTTTTCTTGTCAACACTTTACCGGCTTATGTGTTGTTTGATTCTGGAGCAAATAGATCATTTGTGTCAACTAATTTTATCCATCATTCGTCATTTGTGTTGGAAAATTTGATTTCTCCTTTAGAAATTGAAGTGGCTGACTCTAAGAGCTTCTTAGTTTTTAATGTTTATCGAAATTGTAAAATCACCATTGAAGATGAGGATTATGAGATAGAATTGATACCAATGCTACTAGGAGAATTTGATGTTGTAGTTCGAATGGATTGGTTGTCTACACATCAAGCCAATATTATATGTGATCGTAAAGTGGTTCAATTGAAGTCACCCAATGGCCGTGAAGTTTGTATAAGTGGAGAAAGAAGATATGGAGTTGTTTTATGTTCGATAGTCAAAGCAATGAAATATGTAAATCAAGGAGGCAAGTCCTACCTAACATATGTGGTTGATACGGGAAAAGGAGTAAAGACATTTGAAGATGTTCCTATAGTTAGAGACTTTCCCGATGTTTTTCCGGATGATTTGCCAGGTGTTCCTCCAGAAAGAGATGTGGAGTTTCGTATTGATTTAGTTCCCGGGGCTAAGCCAATTGCTAAAGCTCCGTATCGGTTGGCTCCAACCGAGATGCAAGAATTGATGTCTCAACTTCAAGATCTTCTTGATAAACATCAACACACCTGACTGATTTCAACACAGATAACACATACAATCAAGTTCAACACACCTGACTGATTTGACTTACTCAAAGTCAATTTATCACATAACTGACTCTATCTTACTATGTTTAGCAAGTTTTAGTCAATTATCACAATTAATCATATTTTATGCCTCTCCAGGCAATTTATCAAATAATTCATGTTCATTATATTAGTTACGATCTTTAATAATTTTTATTATTCAAAATTCATTTATGATCATAACTGTTAATAATGTTAACATCAATTTATCACAATCATCATTTAACCCATGGATTATAATCCACGTATATTTCAAAACCACAATTTACCCATCCTACTAGTTATCACATCATGACATGGGTTTCATAACAACCGGACATTATCCCGGCTTCAAAACGAAGATTTCACCGTCAAAACATCAAGTTCTTCGTTTCTAATAACCCCTAGTTATCAACTAGGCAATAATCAATACCCATAATCATAGTAATACATTCAAAACTAGATTTAATCCACACAATATTAAACTAGTAGGATAAAACGAATCGTTACCCAAACGAACGGATATTCAGTTGCACAACAACGATCAGATGTTGCAAAGACGTTCTGTGGTACGATCTGCGGGCTTAAACAACTTCAAATCTGAGTTTGAATCTTGAATTTTTGCCTCTGTGTGTGTAAAATTCGAAAGAAAGAGTTTTTAAAAACTCTTCTGCAAATTCTTTGATTAAATCTTGATTCACCAAATCGCCTCACCCGTCGCGTACCGCAAAGAGGGGCAAAAGGATCCTTCGCGTACCGCGAAACAATTCGGGATATTCAGATATTTTGGGTTCTTCGCGTACCGCGAAGGAACCTCAAAATCACCTTCGCGTACCGCGAAGAGTCCCAAAGCATAATATTTTTGTAATTTTCTTCGTTTCGCGATTCCGGACAATCCGTAACTCCGTTTCACGCACGGTTTCCTCCTACGTTCATGATTTCTCACATATTTTTCAATTACAACAATTACAATCGTCTAATTAACGATTATTTCAAATACATTCATTTATTAAAAACCGGTTGTTACAATATATTACATGGATAATGTTACTATTAAAATCACAATTCATTGTCCACTACTTAAATCGGTATCTGAACCACTTGCAGTCGTAGGTGGAACTGGATTTGTTTATTGTTTGGTAATGTTCTTAGTAGGTCGACATCTTTTTGAAGCCATTTTCTGCTCTCATACAGATAAGCTCAACTCTAATTAAGAACATTTAAATATAACCCTTTCAATCACATAATTTCAGCTATATCCAGTTATATTGAAGTGTTATGTTGATATGTGATCACACAAGAATGTTGTATAACTACATTGATATTATCCGAATATGTTTGTAACACAAATTAATCACATTGATGTTTGTAGTTAACTGAGTTTTGATATCTCAAAGATATGGTATTGTGACACCAATACAAATATGTTATCGCACTATGTTATCTCACAGATACGTTATAGTATCACATAGCAATATTGAAAGGTGACACTGATATAGACAGACTCTGAATATGTTATTACACATGATTTTGATATGTTGCCACACAGGCTTTTGATATGATGCCACACAGGCTTTTGATATGATACCACACAGGATTTTGATATATAACCATACAGGATTTTGATATGTTACCACACAGGTTTTTGATATGATACCGTATAGGATTTTGATATATTACCACACATGCTTTTGATAAGTTATGTTATGACACCCAATTACTGTTTATGAAATATGAATATTTGATATAAAACACACATTTAGATACAAATACACATTTTAAAAGAAAACTTTTCATTACTATATCATCTTTTATACATAAGAATGGTTAGATACAATAAAATTTTCTGAAGCTATCTTAACTATCAGCCAACCTATTCGCATGGCATCTATACATCAAAATCACCCTATAATATCGAAATCCAACCTATTCGATTATATTCGAAGGTATATACACTAAACATCCTAAAATTGAAAGCTCACCCTCAATATTTACAGTACGAAATACGGTAAACAAGCTATAGTGATGGCCAGAAATGCCATCATCATCGCTACAACTAAAAATCGTAGCTCTAAACTCATCCTCCTCGCCCTCTCAAGGCTGTCTCTAACCCCTTTTCACATATCTTTGCACCACTATCATAACAATCCACTACATCCGAGACTCCATCACCAATCTCAACGTGGCTGTATCAGCTCCTGCCTGGTTCCTTCTAGGTCCAAAGTGACCTGCTGAAGCTGGGCTCTAAGCTCAGCCTATCGCGATGACTCTCCCACTTCGTGGGTAGATCCTGGGAAGTCCCTAGGTGCTAGCTGATGTCGGGGTGGAAGGCCAGTAATCTTGAGGCCTGTACCCGCATACATTTAATCCCAGTGAACACTGGGACCCTCTAAGGTGTTGGACTCCTCGCCCGTCTAATACCTGATGAACATCCGACAGCTGATGATTTCTAGGTGGTGTATGAGGTACTAGTGGTGGTTTCTGGGGTATCTATGGTACTACTTGTGAAGTTGCTGAGGATGAATATGAATCTGAGCTATTACCTGAGCTAGGATTATTGACTAGGATCACATACGAAATCCTCTGATAAATGTAACGTTCTCCTAAGTCTGACATCGTTGTATCAAATACAGTTTCCAGATCAGTATCATGAAGTGAATGTTCAATAATGATATTTAACATAACCATGATGTCTACTCCTATTCTAAACAATTATTTATTAATAATGTTAGTGTTACGCTTAGCTTGAGATTCACAAGAACACACATGTGTTGCAGGTTCCAGTTATGTTGGACGCTCATAACTGTAATCTGTACCACCTGATTATTCTAGTTCGGCTCAATATAAGTTTTTAATGTAAATTATATTCGGTGCATTCAATGTCACTACATGATCCTATGCCTATAAACTAGGTTACTAAGTCAACCTAATTCTTTATAGCCTGTGGCTCTGATACCACCCTATCACACCCCCACATCTCGTCACCTGATGATGATGTCACTGTTCACTTTTTGAAGGTTGCAGAAGCATAGTAATGATGTCTCAGAGATGAGGTGCAACTTTACTTGAACAGGTGTCACATCACATATGATTAACTTAAATAATTGATATTACACGGACAATGTTACTATTATAAATCACAATTCATTGTCCACGGCTTAAACATTTTAAGCATACTAAGTTACTTATTTACAAAATGCATGAAAGTGAAAATATCACTCATTCGTCACTGTCTACTTGTAAAAGAATTTAAGTTTGAAAGGTCAGTATAAAAGTGGTGAGTCATACACAAGACTCGATACAATATGATATGTTAAATACGGTCAATGGTATGGATTGACACAATTGGAATAATCATCTAGTTCATTTCCGACTGAAAGATATGATATTACCCGAAGGTAAAGATATTTACCTTTAACGTATTACTACGTTAAATTTGATATTGGAAACGACAACAAGCATTCACACTAGGGGAGATGCAATCATCCCAGTAAATGGGTCAGCCTGATAATACTACCATTGTTCGCTCGTTCGACCCCACATAGGTTCAGTAGATACAGTTCGATGAATGATAACTTTTTGATATGTCACTTCAATGCCCACAATTATCCCATGATATCCCAAGCTAGCAAACATTTATATAATCATATCATACGTTTAATAAAGATTTTATAATGATACCCCCGATATTTGGAAAACATTAAAAAGAAAAGGAGTTGTATGAAACTCACCTGAAGTATTGTAATTAACAGTTAGTGCACAAGCTTGTGTTATGGTTCTTGTAATTCTGTTTTGCATTAAGTTAATGTTTTATAAGTTATTTATGTTTTAATTTGCTTATCAGAACTTCCTTAACGTTGAATGTCAAGGACATTGCAACTCGAGTCATCAAATTGATCTTAAATCCTTAATTGGCTTCCTTAACTTAATATCACACAAGATGTGATATACTGGGAACCTATAATGATTTAGGTCCCCATTAAGGATTCTATAACTCATTGGATTAATCAGAACATTCTCAGATTAACCAAATATGTATTGTTGTTTATTATATCACCGGAACAGTTTCTCTACTAATTTTTGGTCTAAGAATAGTCAATACTTGTTATGAATCACTTAGGTATCATGAAATATAGGAATGTCATATTGAAATAGGTTTGATAACCATATTCAATATGTTAATCTGACTTTTAACATGAAAATTAGATTTGTGTTCCAACGATTATTCGAACTCTTGTCATTGGCTTGAAACACTTGGATTTGTTCTAACATTACAAGGAATGATCAAATCAACCATAACCATTGTCAAGATCAATTAGGTTAAAACCATTATGATCTTAAGAATGGTTTCATGACAACCACACAACATAACAAATCAAAACAAGGATTTCATTGTTAACATTCAGATTTATATATTTCTATCTATTCCTTGCCACCATCTAGGCGATAATCAAGAACAATAACCATTGCATTGTGCTCAAACACTAGATATAATCCATACATTATCAAACTAGCGAGAAAGATCAAATCGTTATCCGTTCGAACGGATTTTTGGTTGCAAAACGATGATCCTATGCTGTAGAGAAGATTTCTAGCTTGAATATGATGTTTCTTTAGTTTAACCACACTGATTTGGGGCTAGAATTTCGAGAGAAGAAAGAAATTAAGTTATGCATGAAATTCTAATGGTTCCATCAGCTTATAATCGTCGACCCTGCGTCGCGTACCGCCAAGAGGGCTTCAGGAGCCTTGGCGTACCGCAAAGAAAACCGAAGACTTTTAGACCTAATTGTCACATTCTTGATCTCCACATACACCATAATGTAGTCAATATTATCACATGAATTGCCTTCCTTTTATGTCATTCTCCATTCTCAAACCAATGAATTTATAAGGCTATGTGTACTCATTACACCACTATCACTTCAAGTAGGCGTAACATAAACAACTAAAATCAATACCCCTCTTCACATACATATGTGTTACAATCACCCTCTCATCACTTTATTGGAATCATTGCCTTTATTTAATATTTTATTATTTGATTTTATTATTTTTTTAATTAAATACTTATATTTATATTAAAAATTAAAATAAAATTACATAATAAAATTGAAAAAAAACGTTAAAATATAATTACATGTTAAAATAAAAAAATAATAAAATAAAATCACTCCATATTATATTTTTTTCATTATATGTTCTTTATTCTTCTCGGCCATTTCAAGCGCGCGACCGATTAGGTGATCGATTGGATCCACAACAAATGTCATTGTTGTATTGTTTTATCTCTGGTAAGTTAACAACTCCAACGTTTCTTTGTAGTCGCTTGAAGACGAAGCTTGTGCTCTTTTTCCTTTATTGTTACTACCAGGTGGACGTTGTGGTTCAGATGGCATGTTCATCTTGACTTCATCGTCTAGATCATTTAAATAGACACGACATTGACCGATGGAATCAGATTGAGTGGTCGTGTACTTGCGAGACGATGACGTCTTGCTTTGTTTCGAAGTTTGTAACTTCGGAACGAGATGTAAATTGTTAATTTTCTCATAAATTGTCATGCTGTATTATAAGAAAATTGTCTGTTCTATCTAGCATAGTGTCACACCCCCACCTCTCGTCACCTCGTGTCTGGTCTGACGTCACCGACCCGGTTGCGGAAGCATAGTGGTGATGTCTCCGAGGTGAGGTGTGACTTACTTGAACCGATATCATAAGCACACAGATTAACTTAAAGTAAACTTATTACAAGGGTGTTGCAATCACAATTACATTACAACTATATTTATTTAATTACAATATTAATTATATAAGTGCAAATATCCCGAAAGTGCATCCTCACCGGCTATTACTGTTTACCTGCAAAAAGGTTTGAGTTTGAAACGTCAGCACAAAGCTGGTGAGATCGACAGTTCAATTTAAAACAATATGATATGATAAGCATGTTCTCAAAAGTTCAGTTCCGGATAACCATGGGACCCGTATCTAGTTCCTTTCGGACGTCTAGTCTGTTCTCAAGATATTACCCGTCGGTACATATCTTAGTGCCTCATTATCTTAATGTCTATCATACCATTAAGAAGTTCAGGAAACAGATAACAAACATTCACACAAGGGGAGATGCAATCCTCCCAGCGAATGGGGTGTCAACCAATAGTACTATCAATGTTTTCTGTTCGGCCACACATGGGTTCACTTGATACAGTTCAAAAATGAGGACTTTCAGTTCCATGATAGAGTTCAGTCTACAGGCAAAATCCCATGAAATCCCACCAAAATCAAATGAAATCACACAGATATCATTGAGGCATATCATATGTTCAGACAACAGTTTGCAGAGTTTCCCCGATGTTTATAAAAGATTAAAAATAAAAGGGGTTGTACGAAACTCACCTGACGATATAAAGGTAGCAGAGTATCACCAAACTGATAGTACAGAGATGATTCTGCATTTAGTTATCTTTAATAAGTTATTTATGTTCTAGTTTACTGATTAGATCCTTCTGAACGTTCAATGTCAAAGACATTGCTTAATAAATCATCAACTCGATATTAATTATGTATTTAATTAATTTAAGGTTATATCATACAATGTATGATAATGTAGGAACCTACATTGTATTAGATTCCTAATTCAAAGTTGATGACACTCTTGATTAATCAGAATAATCTCTGATTAACCAGATAGTTAATGTTGTTGATTATAATGCTAAAACAGTTTCTAGATGATTTAATGGCTTAGGAGTGATTAATCCTTATTATTGATTACCCAAATATCATGAAATATCACAATGTAGCATCAGAATATGTGAAATAACCAGATTTAACATACTAATCTGACTGTTATCACAAACATCAGATAATCATTCCAATGAGTATGTTAATGATTGTGATTAGTTTGAAACACTTAGATTTAACCTTTGCATTTCAAAGATTAATCAAACTAATCACCTACATTGTCATAATCAAATGGTTTAAACCATTATAATCATGGGTATGATTTCATGCAAATTGGGCATTACAACGGATCAAAACAAGGATTTAACCGTTAGAACTTCGTGTTCTTCATTTATAATCAATCCTAGCCTTCATCTAGGCAATAATCAACAATCCTAACTATCACATTACGTTCAAAATCAAGATCTAATCAATCAAAATCAAACTAGAAGGTTAAAACGAACCGTTACCTGTTCTGACGAATTTCTGCGGTTAAAACAGCGATCAGGACTTGTATATATGATCCCTGGGATGATCTGGATGTTTAGGAGGCTTTGAAATGAAGATTGGAGGTGTTAGAATGAAGGTTCTTCGTCTTCAGGTCGCTTACAATCGAAGAAATACGATTTTTGAGGTTTCTGTGCTTTCTGATCGTCTTAAAACAACTTTTTCCGACTTATGCTCCGGGGCGCATCGCCCCAGCTGGAGGTCTGGGCTGGGGCGTACCGCCCCACGTCATCAGCGTCATCATTTTTGATTTTAACATCTTTTCGCGATTCCGGGAGCATACGAACTCCGTTTTGCGCACAGTTTTCGCCCACGTTCATCATTTTTCACATACTATCCATCCCCAATAACAAAAGTTACTAAATCCTCGTGGATTTTAAGCACGACCAAATGTGCTTACGTCATTAATGCCGAATTTTTCGTACGCAACTGTCATAGTCTCCTCCTGTTAGAGGAATTTCGTCCCGAAATTTAGTGAAGACTTACATTAAGACAATCGTTTATGAGAATAGATGTGGGTACTTTGCTTTCATTTGATCTTCACGTTCCCACGTATATTCGGGTCCTCGCTGCGAATTCCATCGCATTTTAACAATTGGTATGCGGCTACGTCTTAGCACTTTCATTTCTCGATCCATTACCTCTACTGGTTCTTCACTGAACTGAAGTTTTTCGTCAATATGAATCTCTTCGAGAGGTACGATCAATGATTCATCAGTTAAACATTTCTTCAGATTAGATACATGAAAGACATCGTGAATGTTACTGAGTTCAAGACGTAATTCAAGTCTGTAGGCTACTGGTCCAATTCGTTCAAGAATTTTAAATGGCCCTACAAATCTAGGCGAAAGTTTACCTCGCTTCCCGAATCTGAAAATGCCTTTCCAAGGTGACACTTTCAACATTACCCGATCACCTACTTGAAATTCGAGTGGTCTACGGCGATTATCAGCGTAACTCTTTTGACGATCACGAGCAGCTTTGATTCGTTCCTGAATAAGGGCGATCTTATCAGTTGTTTCCTGAATGAATTCTGGGCCTATGATTTGATTTTCACCTACCTCTGACCAACAGATAGGTGATCTACACTTGCGTCCATAAAGTGCTTCAAATGGAGCGCATTGAATACTGGTATGGTAGTTGTTATTGTATGAAAATTCAACAAGTGGAAGATGAATATCCCAGCTACCTCCAAAATCAATCACACAGCTTCTGAGCATATCTTCAAGAGTTTGATTTGTTCGTTCAGTCTGTCCGTCAGTTTGTGGATGATAAGCTGTGCTCATATTGATTTGCGTGCCCAGAGCATTCTGAAGAGTTTGCCAAAATCGTGACATAAATCGACTATCTCTGTCAGAAATGATAGAGATCGGTACTCCATGTCGAGATACAATCTCATTAACATAGAGTTTAGCGAGTCGATCCATAGAATAATCTTCTCGGATGGGTAAGAAATGCGCAGATTTCGTAAGGCGATCAACGATAACCCATATAGAGTCATGATTACGTGATGTTCTGGGTAATTTAGTAATGAAATCCATAGAGATCTGATCCCATTTCCACATGGGAATATCAGGTTGTTGCAATAACCCAGAAGGTCGTTGATGTTCAGCCTTAACTTTAAGACATGTTAAACATCGATCCACGTATTCAGCTATGTGTTTCTTCATTCCAGGCCACCAGTAAAAATCTTTAAGATCTTTATACATTTTATCAGCACCTGGATGAATAGAATACTTGGATTTGTGCGCCTCATCCAAGATAATCGTTCGAGAGTTACCGAATAGAGGAACCCACATTCGGTCTTTGAAATACAATAGTCCATCGTCTTTGGTATTGAGTTTCTTATGTAATCCTCTCAGTCCCTCAGCAGAATAGTTCGTTGCTTGTAAAGCTTGTTGCTGAGCTTCTTTAATTTGAGGAATTAGACTGGTTTGAATAGTCATACCTAACGCTTTTACACGTAACGGTTTGACTCGTTCGTTGCGACTTAAGGCATCGGCTACAACATTCGCTTTACCTGGGTGATAACGAATTTCACAGTCATAGTCGTTTAAAAGTTCAACCCATCGCCTCTGTCGCATGTTCAACATTTTCTGATCTAGAATGTGTTGGAGGCTTTTGTGATCAGTGTATATAATACACTTAGTTCCGTATAGATAATGTCTCCAAATCTTGAGTGCAAACACCACTGCACCAAGTTCTAGATCATGAGTGGTATAATTCTTCTTGTGTACTTTCAGTTGTCGAGAAGCGTAAGCAATTACCTTATCCTTCTGCATTAGAACACACCCAAGACCTTGACGTGAAGCATCACAATACACTGTGAAGTTATCAGTACCTCCCGGTAGTGCCAAGATAGGTGCATTACAGAGTTTATGTTTCAACAGTTGGAACGCCTCCTCCTGTTGAGAACTCCATATAAACGGTTGATTTTTCTGTGTCAATGTGGTTAGTGGCAAGGCTATCTTTGAAAAGTTCTTGATAAACCGACGATAATAACCTGCCAACCCCAAAAATTGGCGTATTTCAGTTGGGGTTCGTGGTGTCTCTCATTGTTTCACCGCCTGAATCTTACTGGGATCCACTTGAATACTGTTTTGATTTACTACATGACCAAGAAATTGAACTTCTCGTAACCAGAACTCACACTTGGAGAACTTGGCATATAATTTTTCACGTGCCAAAAGTTCTAGGATTAATTTCAAGTGTTGAGCATGTTCTTGTTGATTTCGAGAATAAATAAGAATATCATCAATAAACACAATCACAAATTTATCCAGATAAGGTCTACATACTCGATTCATCAGATCCATGAAAATTGCTGGTGCATTTGTTAAACCAAACGGCATTACTAGAAATTCGTAATGTCCGTATCGAGTTCTGAAAGCAGTTTTAGGAATGTCATCATCATGAATACGTAACTGATGATATCCAGATCTTAAATCGATTTTTGAAAAATAAGTAGCACCTTGTAGTTGATCAAACAGATCATCGATACGAGGTAGTGGATAACGGTTCTTGATTGTCAGTTTATTGAGTTCCCTGTAGTCAATACACATCCTGAATGAACCATCATTCTTTTTCACAAAAAGAATAGGTGCTCCTCAGAGTGAGAAACTAGGTCTGATAAAACCTTTGTCTAACAGTTCTTGCAGTTGACCTGAAAGTTCTTGCATTTCGGATGGTGCAAGCCGATAAGGGGCTTTAGCAACAGGTGCTGCACCTGGAATCAAGTCGATTCGAAATTCAACTTGTCTTACTGGGGGTAATCCTGATATGTCCTCAGGAAAAACTTCAGGAAAATCCTTGACTACTGGGATATCTGTGATTTGTTTGGGTGAAGAATTGTGCTCAGTCACATGTGCCAGGAAAGCATAACAGCCTTTCCTTAAGAATTTCTGAGCTTGCATACAAGATATGATACCAAGTCTTCTACCAGCTCGTTCTCCTTGAACTACCAATGTATTACCGTTAGGTAATGGAATACGGATCACCTTATTTTGACACACAACTTCCGCTTGGTTATTAGAAAGCCAATCCATGCCAACAACGACATCAAAGCTCCCAAGCTCAATAGGAAGTAAATCAATTTTGAAAAGATGATCATTCAAATTCAAGGAACATCCTTGAATAACATTGTTAGTTTTGATCAACTTGCCGTTAGCAAGTTCAATAACATAAGGAGTTTCTAGATCTACCGTAGGCAATGAAATTAATGATGCAAATTCAGGAGAGATAAAGCTTTTATCTGCTCCTGTGTCAAACAGAACTGATGCGTATAGATTATTAAGAAGAAACGTACGAGTAACAATATTTGCATCATGTCTCGCCTCGGTCGCACCAATCTGAAAAGCTCTCCCCCTAGCTTTAGTTCCCGGATTGGTGTTGTTGTTTGGACAGTTTCGTATGAAATGATCAGGGCTTCCACATTTGTAACATGACCGGTTGGTTTGAGTGGTTTGTCGTGGTGCTTGGTTTGGTGTTTGAGCAGGAAAGTTGCAATATTTAGCATAGTGTCCAATTCGGTTACAGTTCAGACAAACAGGACATGGTCCCGTGTGATGGAGTGGACACTTATTGCATTTGGGCGCCTGCCCAGTATAAGTTTTCCTCTCAGGAACATTTGCACCATAGTTCTTCACCGTTGGTTTGTTCTGACTGATCTCAGCCGGAGCCCTTGTTTTGTTCTTACCAAACCACTTTCGTTTGGTACCTTTTGACACATTCGAGGTACCGACATTACTACTACTATGAACCGTCTGAGGCTTCAAAGACAGAGTACCACTCCTTACTGCCTCATTGGTAAGCTTAGTGGTCAAAAGAATCGTATGTTTCAGGGTTGTAGGTTCAGCAGCAGTCACCATTCCTCTTATCTGAGGAATCAGACCTTTAATGTACTTCTCGATTAAAGCAGCTTCCGTAGGAAACATATCGGGAAGTAAACAAGTGAGTTCATGAAAACGATCGGTGTAAGCAAGACAGTCAGCACCGATCATCGAGTGATTCCAGAATTCCTCCTGGAGTTTTTGAATTTCAGTAATGGGACAGTACTCTGATCTAATCAGAGTTTTAAAATCATTCCAGCCCATTGAGTCGACTGTGGCTGAACCCAAAGTCTTGGCCTGGGTATTCCACCAGGTCAAAGCTGAGTCTTTCAACGAACAGGCAGCATAAGACACCTTATGCTCCTCCAAACACTGACTGATTTTGAGCTTAGTTTCCATCTCTTCGATCCACCTTAAAAGACCAGCCGCTCCTTCTTTGCCAGTAAAAGTCGGAGGGTTACAGGAAGCAAAATACTTGTAAGTACATCCCTGTCGAGGTGGATCAGGAATAATGGTAGTTGTATCGGTGGTGGTATGAGTTTCGACATGTCCACCTGTAGCATTATGTTCAACATGATCGTGTTCCCCACCAGAACCTGAGGTGATATGTGGTTGGTGT
The DNA here is from genome assembly GCA_009363875.1 of Mikania micrantha. Lineage (NCBI taxonomy): Eukaryota > Viridiplantae > Streptophyta > Magnoliopsida > Asterales > Asteraceae > Mikania > Mikania micrantha. The sequence goes on along the minus strand of SZYD01000832.1, from coordinate 37,339 downwards.
TGTGTCAGAACACCACAAGCAGATAATTGTTCACGCACAATTCGTGCTATCATGGCCTCATTTGTTTCAGATCCGCTTGTACCAGCAAGTGGAACATTGCCTGCTCCAGGGTTCACTGGTGGAGTAGTATTCGTTTCCAAGTTCCCAGGTGGGATCACGTTCGCTTCCGGATTAACATGCGGATCCGGATTTGATTCAACATTCAGAGGTGGAATTTGATTCGGTTCAGGGTTGGTAATATTCTTTGCAGCTTTCTTAGCTGGTCGACCTCTTTTAGGAGCCATTAATCTGCTCACAAGCAGACAAATTCGGGTCAGTTTAAGAATATTAAAGATATAACCCATCACATGATTTCAATCATATTCAGTTACACTGAAAATTTATATTGAAATGTGATTATAAAGAATATAGTATAACTACATGAATTCAGTCCAGACATGTTCGTATTACACACAGATCACACAATTGTTTGTAGTTATACTTAGTCCTGTTATTTCAAAAACATGTTAGAGTCTTACCCAGCTCTTTGCATTGCAACACATGTTTTTAGAAATATGTTCATACAGGACTAGGACATGTTCTCACACAAGTTCTCTAATATGTTCTCAGTTCATACATTAATTCTCATACAGACAATAGATATGTTCTCGTACAATATGGCTCTCGTACTGTACTTTAGTTACAGACATGTTCACTATTAGATATGTTCACAATTCAGACATGTTCTCGTACAGTATGGCTCTCGTACTGTACTTTAGTTACAGACACATTCACAATTAGATACGTTCTCAGTTCAGACATGTTCTCGTACAGTATGGCTCTCGTACTGTACCTTAGTTACAGATATATTTGCATACAGTATTGCTCCCGTACTGTATTTCAGCAAAATATATATTTTTAGTTCGATATATTCGCATACAGTATTGCTCTCGTACTGTATTTCAGCGAAATATATATTTTTAGTTTGACATGTTCTCATATTAATTCGTTTGCATACGGTTATGTTCTCACACAGAAAAATTAATTATAGTTCACACACATAGCTTATTATACAGACAGATATACAAAAACACCCATATTATTACAGTACCATAATTTCATACATCACAAGGTTATAATACAAGAGCTATCAGAACCGATTAGTCCATACTAACTATCGGGAATCTATTTTACAAACAAAATTTCCCTATGCATCACATACTCACAACCTATCCGACTATACAAGTAACAACCAAAATAAGCATCCCTCATCGTACTTACCGTATAAAGAATGGTAAGCAGGAAATCACCATAGCTATAGCAACCATCACTATAACTATCATCATCAACCGAGCCTCCAAACTCATTGTGCTCACTAACTGCCTCAAATATCCCCATCCCGCACTCCACAACGCTACTTCCTGCCAAAAAGTAACTGCCAACGCCTGTCGCCAGGTCCTCCGAAGTCGCTCCTCCATCGTCACTCTCCAAGCCTGAGTATTAGCACCTAAGACATTCACCTGCTCCATAAGGGTCAGATGAGAAGTGAGAATCTCCAGAACGGTGGTACGGGTATCCTCCAGAAGAGTATGGTGCTGATTAGGTGATCGATTGGATCCACAACAAATGTCATTGTTGTATTGTTTTATCTCTGGTAAGTTAACAAATTATGGTAACGAATCCGATATGGTCTCCAACGTTTCTTTGTAGTCGCTTGAAGACGAAGCTTGTGCTCTTTTTCCTTTATTGTTACTACCGGGTGGACGTTGTGGTTCAGATGGCATGTTCATCTTGACTTCATCGTCTAGATCATTTAAATAGACACGACATTGACCGATGGAATCAGATTGAGTGGTCGTGTACTTGCGAGACGATGACGTCTTGCTTTGTTTCGAAGTTTGTAACTTCGGAACGAGATGTAAATTGTTAATTTTCTCATAAATTGTCATGCTGTATTATGAGAAAATTGTCTGTTCTATCTAGCATAGTGTCACACCCCCACCTCTCGTCACCTCGTGTCTGGTCTGACGTCACCGACCCGGTTGCGGAAGCATAGTGGTGATGTCTCCGAGGTGAGGTGTGACTTACTTGAACCGATATCATAAGCACACAGATTAACTTAAAGTAAACTTATTACAAGGGTGTTGCAATCACAATTACATTACAACTATATTTATTTAATTACAATATTAATTATACAAGTGCAAATATCCCGAAAGTGCATCCTCACCGGCTATTAGTGTTTACCTGCAAAAAGGTTTGAGTTTGAAACGTCAGCACAAAGCTGGTGAGATCGACAGTTCAATTTAAAACAATATGATATGATAAGCATGTTCTCAAAAGTTCAGTTCCGGATAACCATGGGACCCGTATCTAGTTCCTTTCGGACGTCTAGTCTGTTCTCAAGATATTACCCGTCGGTACATATCTTAGTGCCTCATTATCTTAATGTCTATCATACCATTAAGAAGTTCAGGAATTAGATAACAAACATTCACACAAGGGGAGATGCAATCCTCCCAGCGAATGGGGTGTCAACCAATAGTACTATCAATGTTTTCTGTTCGGCCACACATGGGTTCACTAGATACAGTTCAAAAATGAGGACTTTCAGTTCCATGATAGAGTTCAGTCTACAGGCAAAATCCCATGAAATCCCACCAAAATCAAATGAAATCACACAGATATCATTGAGGCATATCATATGTTCAGACAACAGTTTGCAGAGTTTCCCCGATGTTTATAAAAGATAAAAAATAAAAGGGATTGTACGAAACTCACCTGATGATATAAAGGTAGCAGAGTATCACCAAACTGATAGTACAGAGATGATTCTGCATTTAGTTATCTTTAATAAGTTATTTATGTTCTAGTTTACTGATTAGATCCTTCTGAACGTTCAATGTCAAAGACATTGCTTAATAAATCATCAACTCGATATTTATTATGTATTTAATTAATTTAAGGTTATATCATGCAATGTATGATAATGTAGGAACCTACATTGTATTAGATTCCTAATTCAAAGTTGATGACACTCTTGATTAATCAGAATAATCTCTGATTAACCAGATAGTTAATGTTGTTGATTATAATGCTAAAACAGTTTCTAGATGATTTAATGGCTTAGGAGTGATTAATCCTTATTATTGATTACCCAAATATCATGAAATATCACAATGTAGCATCAGAATATGTGAAATAACCAGATTTAACATACTAATCTGACTGTTATCACAAACATCAGATAATCATTCCAATGAGTATGTTAATGATTGTGATTAGTTTGAAACACTTAGATTTAACCTTTGCATTTCAAAGATTAATCAAACTAATCACCTACATTGTCATAATCAAATGGTTTAAACCATTATAATCATGGGTATGATTTCATGCAAATTGGGCATTACAACGGATCAAAATAAGGATTTAACCGTTAGAACTTCGTGTTCTTCATTTATAATCAATCCTAGCCTTCATCTAGGCAATAATCAACAATCCTAACTATCTCATTACGTTCAAAATCAAGATCTAATCAATCAAAATCAAACTAGAAGATTAAAACGAACCGTTACCTGTTCTGACGAATTTCTGCGGTTAAAACAGCGATCAGGACTTGTATATATGATCCCTGGGATGATCTGGATGTTTAGGAGGCTTTGAAATGAAGATTGGAGGTGTTAGAATGAAGGTTCTTCGTCTTCAGGTCGCTTACAATCGAAGAAATACGATTTTTGAGGTTTCTGTGCGTTCTGATCGTCTTAAAACAACTTTTGCCGACTTATGCTCCGGGGCGCATCGCCCCAGCTGGAGGTCTGGGCTGGGGCGTACCGCCCCACGTCATCAGCGTCATCATTTTTGATTTTAACTTCTTTTCGCGATTCCGGAAGCATACGAACTCCGTTTTGCGCACGGTTTTCGCCCACGTTCATCATTCTTCACACACTATCCATCCCCAATAACAAAAGTTACTAAATCCTCGTGGATTTCAAGCACGACCAAATGTGCTTACGTCATTAATGCCGAATTTTTCGTACGCAACTGTCACACATAGGCCATCAAAGCCTCATTCATGACCATTTCATCACTAACACCACTTTTTCTGTTGTTGAGGTGTTGAATCCACAATTCGTTAAACTTCGTGAATTTATGTTGTAAGTAGCGCCATTTCCCGAAATCATTTCGTTAATTCGGTAGGCATCACGACCCATTGCTGCAAAAAAATGGCCTCGAACATGTTTCTAAAATTTCGTATTCGTTTGTTGGTTACCTACGAACGGGTCTTTAGAAACATCGATAATCACGAGCTAGTGCAATATCTGAAAAGTTTGAATATTTTTGAAGTGGGTAAATAATTTTTGTTAAAGTTGGGTGAATTTATAGTGTAAAAGGGATGGTTTTGAATAGGTAGTTTGAATTTATTATTTTTTTCTTTCCAACGGCTCCAAGCTCTCCAAAGACTCCTTCCCCTGCAACGGTCAAATGGCTTCTTTCCCGTGACCCCCATCACACCTCTCATTAGTCATGCCTGGGTGTAGTGGGGAGAGGGTGCCAAGGGGGCATGACTGAGGCCTTTAACGCCTCAATCACCTCCCATTACACATAGCCTAATAGATCTTGAATCGAGAAGGCAAAAATATGTTGCATTTTACGGTTGTTTCTAAGCAATATTCATATAACCTGCATAGACCTGTATTATTAATTATCCCTCTTTTTGCTAAAGCTTCTACCATAGGGATCCAATTCCTTTGGGCTCCTCATACAAAAATATTAACCTTTGATCGGGACCATTTGCTCAAATGAAGAACGAAAGATGCTTGTTCGATATTGTTTACCGAACACATGCCTCTAAGTGATTTGACATTAATAACTCCGTTTTTTCCTCCAACCCAAACCCATTTATCTTTTTCTAGTTGAACCCAATCAAGTATTTTCTTGATGCTCTTTTAGCTCTTTTTATCAATTGCGGTAGTAGGCAACCTCAACTAGTTCCAATCATACTCTGATCTCCCATCCCTTCTTATCATATGTACTTGATACAATACGCCTTAGACCTGTCAAAATATTTGAAAAACACAAGTTTAGTGGTTGATCTGAACACCACTAGAATTTTAATATTTCCCCATTACTATTAGGGTCTGTTTGGTATGAATAAATGGAATGGACAGGAAAATGGAATGGACAAGGGAAAGAAATGGATCATTACCATTCCATTGTCATATTTGGTTACCTATGGTAATGACATGATTCATTACTTTATGTTTTTTGATAGACATGAGAAGATGAATGAATGGAATATAATTTTATGGGTCGATTCGTAGTTCTAATCATTTTTCGAATCATGGGTCGGGCCATGTGTCATGGGCCGAGTCATGGTTTGGACCATCAGTCGATTATTGTTTAGCTCATGGTTCGATCATGGGTCGTGTTATTGGCATTTCATGGATTGGGTCATGGCTTGGTTTGTGGAACGGGTCATGGCTTGGATCATGGTTCGAGTCATGGTTTTGGGTCATGGTTTGGTTCATGCAATATATCATAGTTCAGATCATGGTTTGGGTCGTGTGTCGGGTCATGGTTTGGCTTATGGGTCGGGTAATTGTTTGAGTCATGGAACAGGTCATGGTTCGGATCAAGGTTTGGGTCATAGTTCGAATCATGGTTCAAGACTTCGAGTCATGGGTAATGTCAAGGTTCGGGTCATGGTTTTGGTTATGGTTCGGGTCATGGTTTTGGACATGGATCAGGTTATTGGTCGGATCATTCATTCAAGAGAAGGAATGGAAAAAAAAAACACTCCAACTCTAAGGAATGGAAATCATTAAACATCAAAAGTGAAGGAATTACATTCCTTAAGGAATTGTAAATTGAATTCCTATGTGGCAACAAACACGTTTTTTTCTTTCCAATGTAATGACTTGTTATATTCCATCATTTATTCATGTATACCAAACTGTACATTTGAACTTTCATTCATTGGTATGTTAAATACTTGTTATGCATAAATTACTTATTAATTAGCTAGCAATTATATTTTAACACCACCGTGACTCATTTTATATCAATTGTCTATTGAACATTTAAATTCATCATGTAATTAATACGATGATTTAGAACATCGCTATAATAAAATTTATTTTGTCTATACTTTAGTAACATTAATCTAAATGTTATTGTTGGACATGTAGGTTTATACCGTAAATGAGTTCTCAAGGTTATAAAAAACACTGATCTTAATCTTGAATAAAAAATTAGCCAAATTTCACTTTAAGCTGTTCGAACCCAAATAACATACGTTTCTTTTTAATTTACTTTTTTTTATCATGGTTGTAAAAATCTCCGATTAGGCCGATTAATCGTAGGGCTGTAATCGAGCCGAGCCGAGCCGAGCCAGGCCTGGCTCCAGCTCGGCTCGTGGCTTTTTGAGCCGAGCCCGAGCCGAGCCGAAATTTCTTTCGAGCCAAAAATTCTGGCTCGAGCTCGGCTCGTAAAAAACCTCGAGCCACGAGCCAGCTCACGAGCTGGCTCGTTTTTTTTGCCTCCACTTTATATATATATATATATATATATATATATATATACACTACTTGAAATTCAACATATCCTCTGTTTTCTTTGTTTTCTTCTTGTTTGTTCGAAATAATTGAAATAAATGAATTTTTTACCATAAAAAAATTTGACACTCCCCTTTTGACAGATATATATATATATATATATATTATACATGTGTGTATATATATATACATACATATATATTACACATAATATGCATATTTATATAAATATGTGTATAAGATATTGTATATATATATATTATGTATACTATACATGTATGTGTGTGTAATACAATATATATGTGTGTGTATATAATATATGTTAAAAATCGAGCCGAGCCACAAGCCGAGCCAACGAGCCGAGCCATGAGCCGAGCTCGAGCCGAGCTAACCCTGGCTCGGGCTAGGCTCGTTTTTATCGAGCGTTTTTCGAGCCGAGCCTTTTTCGAGCTTTTTCGAGCGAGCTTCGAGTCGAGCCTCGAGCTTTTTGAACAGCCCTAATTAATCGTTAGTCTTCTAAGGCCGACTAGGCCCGACTATCTGATGAGGCCGATTAATCTCGAATAATCCCTAGTCCCTACCCCACCGACCGACTAACGACTAGCGATTTCTACGACATTGTTTTTTATGAAATAAGTAATTTAATAAATAAAAGCTATGCCGTCTAATTTTTGAATGTGGATAGAACAAAATTTGTCTACGACTTGTTCCACCGAATCTATTTTATCATTAAAAAATATATCCGTGGGATATGATTTAGTATTTAATATACTTTAAACGACAAACATGTCTAACGAATCACCACCCCGAATGAAGCCTATTTGACTAGTTCGTTAAACTGTTCAAATCTTATATATTTAATTATCATATAAATATATAAAAGTTTTATTTTCAAATAAAGAAGAGGTATCTATTTGTTAATTCCATATATTCAACACGTTATGCAATCAAAAGAGTCATATCACGGGAACATATACGGCCATAGCATAAAGCTTCAGACTTTCTTGACTATTTCTACATTGTTTAAACATATATATACACACACACACACACATACAAGACGGTTAACTTACAAAGGAGAAAAATTTTATACGAGTCATGAGAAATCATTAGAATATGTTAAATGCTATTTTGGTAAGGTTATAATGTTAAAAATAAAGTCACACACTGAAGTCAAAATCACGAATAAATCATTGGCCGGTATTTAGAGTGTAAATAATGATAAATCAAATGAAAAATGACGGACCAATAATTACTGACTAAATATAACAATAATACACTCAAATTAAAAAAAAATTAAAGTGATAAAATTCTGAAATTAAAGAAATTTAATAACTATAACAAAATATTTAAATTAAAGATAATAATATTCTTTACTTAATTGTGTGTTTAAAAAAATGAATTAGTAAGTAAAACTGCAATGTTTTTAAAACCGGACCGGACATCGATCAAACCGGATACCTTACCATTCCACTGGTCAGACCGGTTGAACCAAATTTAAAAACCGGATAATGTGATAATATTTTGAAAATATACATAATATAAATATATAATAAAAATATAAATATCTAGAAAAGAGAATAACCAAAACAAATTTATGATGCTCCTAGAACACACCAGTAAGCAATCTCCTTTATCTTGCGCTTCTAACTATCCCACATCGGTGCTGTGATGATTTTAGAGGGTTGGCATCCTCTATAAAAGAGGTTAAATGCTTCCACTTTCCCTCATCAAACCCAGTTGCCCTAGAACTGTGGATCCGGTTACCGGTTTAGAACAAAACCGCCCGGTTTGTTGCAAAGCGGTTCACTAGTCAATTTTAGACCGGATGTATTACCGGTTTCCAGTTAAACCGGCCGGTCTGGTCTGGTTTTTTAAACACTGTGTAAAAGTCATTTAATTTTGAAAAATTAGTTGTAACTTGCTTTACCAAATGATTTATTTTTGTTTCCTTTTCACACCTTGAGTTTAAAAATGTAAAGTTGATCACTTAATCTTATTCCTATATTAGTTTGATCGTTAGATGAAAATCCACCTATTTTCCTCATCAAAAGCCGTTTTTTATTTTATGGTTTTTGTCTTTTTTAGCCTAGCCCTATTGGAGCCATATATTACACACACAAATGTAGGATAAGGTAATGTTGTCAACTTTTTTTTGAACGGCATTGGATCTCATCAACATGTGAACGTTGTTCACTAACCTTAATTGTTGTAACCTAACAAACTCGTCATTCGAACTTCTCATTCTTCATTTGAAATTGATGAGACTTGAATCATCATACTTAAGTCCTCGATCATCCAAACTTGATTATTGTCATCCAAACTTGATTTAGTTATCAGTTAATTCATTCAAACTTAAATCTTTCATCCGAACTTGATAGGACTTGAACTAACCGAACCCAAAGTTATCATCCAAACTTGAATCCTTCATCTGAACTTGCTGAAACATGAACCATTCGAAACATAAGTTCCTTATCCAGACTAGAATCTTGTCATATGAATCCGAATCTGACGGAACTTAAGCCATTCGAACCTCGGGGTGCTCCTCTGAACTTGCTATTGTTCACCCAAACTTGATTGGACTTGCACACCAATGTGACAGTTGCGTACGAAGAATTCGGCATTAATGACGTGAGCACATTTGGTCGTGCTTGAAATTCACAAGGATTTAGTAACTTTTGTTATTGGGGATTGATAGTATGTGAAAAATGATGAACGTGGGCGAAAACCGTGCGCAAAACGGAGTTCGTATGCTCTCGGAATCGCGAAAAGAAGATTAAAAGCAAAATGATGACGCTGATGACGTGGGGCGGTACGCCCCAGCCCAGACTTCCAGCTGGGGCGATGCGCCCCGGAGCATATGTCGGCCAAAAGTCGTTTTAAGCGATCAGAACGCGTGGAAACCTTCAAAAATCGAAATTTTGCGACCTTAAGCGACCTGAAGACGATATTTCTTCATTCTAACACCTTCAAACTTCAAATCAAAGCCTCTTAAACATCCGGATCATCCCAGGGATCATATATACAAGTCCTGATCGCTGTTTTAACCGCAGAAATTCGTCAGAACAGGTAACGGTTCGTTTTAACCTTCTAGTTTGATTTTGATTGATTAGATCTTGATTTTGAACGTAATGAGATAGTTAGGATTGTTGATTATTGCCTAGATGATGGCTAGGATTGATTATAAACGAAGAACACGAAGTTCTAACGGTTAAATTCCTGTTTTGATCCGTTGTAATGCCCGATTTTCATGAAATCATACCTATGATTATAATGGTTTAAACCATTTGATTATGACAATGTAGGTGATTAGTTTGATTAATCTTTGAAATGCAAAGGTTAAATCTAAGTGTTTCAAACTAATCACAATCATTAACATACTCATTGGAATGATTATCTGATGTTTGTGATAACAGTCAGATTAGTATGTTAAATCTGGTTATTTCACCTATTATGATGCTACATTGTGATATTTCATGATATTTGGGTAATCAATAATAAGGATTAATCACTCCTAAGCCATTAAATCATCTAGAAACTGTTTTAGCATTATAATCAACAACATTAACTATTTGGTTAATCTGAGATTATTCTGATTAATCCAGTGTGTCATCAACTTTGTGTTAGGAATCTAATGCAATGTAGGTTCCTATATTATCATACATTGTATGATATGACATTAAATTAATTAATTATATAATTAATATCGAGTTGATGATTTACTAAGCAATGTCTTTGACATTGAACGTTCAGAAGGATCTAATCAGTAAACTAGAACATAAATAACTTATTAAATATAATTAAATGTAGAATCATCTCTTTGTTGTTAGCTTTGAGAGATTTTGCTACCTTTATATCATCAGGTGAGTTTCGTACAACCCCTTTTATTTTTAATCTTTTATAAACATCGGGGAAACTCTGTAAACTGTTGTCTGAACATATGATATGCATCAATGATATCTGTGTGATTTCATGTGATTTTGTGGGATTTCATGGGATTTTGCATGTAGACTGAACTCTATCATGGAACTGAAAGTACTCATTCTTGAACTGTATCTAGTGAACCCATGTGTGGCCGAACAGAGAACATTGATAGTACTATTGGTTGACACCCCATTCGCTGGGAGGATTACATCTCCCCTTGTGTGAATGTTTGTTATCTGTTTCCTGAACTTCTTAATGGTATGATAGACATTAAGATAATGAGGCACTAAGATATGTACCGACGGGTAATATCTTGAGAACAGACTAGACGTCCGAAAGGAACTAGATACGGGTCCCATGGTTATCCGGAACTGAACTTTTGAGAACATATTTATCATATCATATTGTTTTAAATTGAACTGTCGATCTCACCAGCTTTGTGCTGACGTTTCAAACTCAAACCTTTTTGCAGGTAAACAGTAATAGCCGGTGAGGATGCACTTTTGGGATAATTGCACTTGTATAATTAATATTGTAATTAAATAAATATAGCTGTAATGTAATTGTGATTGCGACATCCTTGTAATGAGTTTACTTTAAGTTAATCTGTGTGCTTATGATATCGGTTCAAGTAAGTCACACCTCACCTCGGAGACATCACCACTATGCTTCCGCAACCGGTTCGGTGACGTCAGACCAGACACGAGGTGACGAGAGGTGGGGGTGTGACACCAAAGTTGAAGTTCTCATTCGAACTTGAATAGGTTCATCCAAACTTGATGGAATTGACCCCCCCCCCCCACACACACACACACCCACCCGAAAGTTGACAAGAATCCTCAAGTAGGCCTTTCCACGAGCTGAACCAAACCGAGTGAGGGTGTGGTCGTGCTTGGCTCGTTTTAAAACCGAGGGTTTGGCTCGGGTTCAAAAAATAATAATTTTTTTTTCAAAATATTTATATCAATTTCAAACTTAATAATTAAAAAAAATAAATTTAACCACATACATTTTCAAAACAAAAATACAGTTTACAAATTAGAAATTGCATAATACGAAAGCATAAAAAAATTAACATGTTTGAATAGTTCATCAACATCATAATTCCTTAATTCGAATAAACAAACATCATCAATCATCTTTAAGAACTTGTAACATGTTAGTGTTAATATGAAAAATTAATATTATTTTATATATACAAAATCTATATCTATACTATATAATAAAAGAATAACAATACGCCACGTGTCGTTATTTTAGCATATACACATCACATTTGACACATGTCATATATATAGGCTATCCATGTGGCATATTTAACAAATTTAGAAATTAATTTCATTTAATACAATAAAGTCAAATTTACAAAATTAAAGAAATACAATTAATATTCATATTTTAAAATATTGATGAAAATCTAATCATTTCAAACTTTACATTTTCAATTAATAATTTTGAAAATTCAAAATTCAAAATATTATTTTTATTTGTATTGTTTAAAAAGATGTTTAGCTATTTATAAAATATACTTTTATTTTCATATTTTAAAAATTTTATATTATTTGTATATCTAATTTTCTATCATGATTTCTTTATAATGTTTATTTTTTATATAACCCTGTGTATTACACATGTTAATAATCTAGTTTAGTTATATTTAAGCGAGCCAAATGAGCGACTATCCGAGCGAGCGATGAGCGATCTTCCCTTGGTTCGTGCTCATTTAGAAACCGAACTGAGCAAAATTCGAACGAGTTTTTTTTGAGTTTTTTTAGAGCGAGTATCGAGCAAGCAGCGAACATTTTAGATATTCGTATGCTCAACCGAAGTTGTTTCTTTTACTCAACTAAACTTAAAGTAATTCCAACCTATCTGAACTTATGAATACTTGAAGAAATGGAAAGTTTATTAAAAAAAATACGAGTGTCTAGGTCCTAGAGGGGTCTGTGTTTAAAATAATGAAATCATTAATGGGATTAAGATAAAATAATTAAATAAAGAGTCAACGGTAGATTTAAGTAATAAACCTTAAATAAGAAGTTTTTCAAAAAAAAAACCTTAAATAAGAGGCACTTGTGTAAAGAAAAGTTTCTCAAAATATAAAGCTAAGGGATTGCATTTGTTGCAAATCTCACAGGGTACGATTGTATCAATTGGACATGGTAAGTATAGTCTTATTAGGTGTTTGGTTCAACTTGTCAAGATTTTCACTTATTTAAAGTGACATATTTAGGAGGTACTTATGGTTGTAACTGCATAAATCATGTATAGACTGTGAAAATAAAGCTAAGAGTTAAAAGTTAAAAATAAAGATAAAAGAAAAAAAATTAAAGTAAAGTTAGTAATAGTCTTGCATTTTACTCAACATTTTGACCAATATTTTTAGATGTTTAAAGCATAAAATTCTATATTCTAACTATTATTGTTTTTCTATAAAGAAAACTAGAACTCACTAAGTATTGATCACTTTTTATGTATATTAATTACTATCTAAACATAATGAAATTATGAATAGTGTTTTTTAAGGTTTATTATATATATTAATAGTATAAGATTGAACCACTTTGTGAGGTTGGTTGACTTGGTTTGTGGATTATTATTGTCCAAGGTTCGATTCCCTAGATGGTTTTTTTTTATTCACCTATTCTTATTACTTTTATTTTATTTTTGTTGGCAAGGTTTTTTATGGTTTTGTTGCTTGAACAATATCCCATTTATTTGTTAATGTTTTTTTTTTCATTTGATTTTATCCTTGATGTTAAATGAGAGTGTTAAATAAATGTGATTACGTACACACGTGTAATTTATTTTGGTTTTATTATTTTTTTTCTCGACCTGTAATAGATTTGTTTTATAATCGCACCTACAAACCTATTAATGTTTCTTATGTATTCGTTACGAAAGTCGAAACGGGTATGTTATATGTACGCAGCAACGCGCGCTTATTAGCCATCTAGTTTGATAGAATGTTATAGAGGACATCAGCTTTAATCAAACAAGAATACTATCAGAGCTTGATGTCAAATACTTGACATCCTTGTTTAATGTTTCAAATATAGTTGGAAAAATTTTAATTTGATATTGTTGTAAATTAACTTAAATTTCTTCTTCAAACTTTTATGGAATGAATGTTTTTTATTTTATTAACTATGTATAATGTATTGATCAAATTTTAGGATCTTTGAAGAGTTCAGGGTCTTATAGAATTCTATATATACTTGCTTTATTGAGACTATAAATTATTAGATCTAACGAACATTGTATTGAATGCTAAATTTTTGCGAATGTTGCATTTGTCGAGACCTGGACATTATGTTATACCCAAGTATAGGGGGGCGGTCGCCCCCCCCCCCCTCCCTCCCTCCCTCCCTCCCTCCCGTCTCACTAAAGCTACGCCCATGCCTATTTTAACTAACTTGATCAATCTAAGTTATAGGTTACTAATTCAAGACTAAAAATGTTCTACATATCATATCTTATATTTATAAAATTCTTGATAGTGTGTTATGAGTTTCCTAAAAGCAGTCTTATGAGTTTCCTAAAAGCAGTCTTCTAATTGTCTAGATGGCAAGTTAATCTAAAACGTACATATAATAGACAAAAGGTAAAAATAAAACCTATAATCCGAATGATAAAAACTTGAATTTATCATTATTGGTTTTAATCTAGATTAAAAAGTAAGGTTGATAATAATAAATTATAAAAAAGGTAAAAAATTTATAATTATTTTTGAGACATTTAAAAACAATAAATAAGCTACCCGTGTCGTGAAAACCTATTATAAGAAGTATCATGCACATGTCATGATCGCCAAATTAACATGAGCAGTGATAAAGTTTTTATTATATTACAATAAATTTTGCTGGAAGAATCGTTCTTGGTTTAATTATTATAATGATATTTAAATTAGTTGTTTAGAAGTAATTCTTTCTGCATGTGTATATTATATTTATATATTTAATATTTATATACTCAGAATTTCTGGGATTGAAAAAATCAACACGGGTGACTTGCCCTTTGAAAATAAATTATATTTAGATAATTTAGATAATAATCTTTGGCTTTTAGTTACTAAGTGACATTCTAAAAGCAAGTCACCGTAGCTTTCAAATTAGTCTGTTTTGAACGACTAACTAATTAACTGTCAGGTACTCCGTACGCGGCCTCCAATGGCTAAAGGACGCCCAAGATGGTCGCTAGTCCAGACGGACGGGGCTTCTAGCCCACCAGCCATCAATTCTCAGGGAAAACCCGACCCAAGCACCCTCTCAAAGGCATGACGGTGGAAGGCCGGTAAAACCGGGTATGATCAAGAATCAAACCCAGGACCTGGATCTTCTATCACATTCCTTATACCTCAATCTTACCACTAAGACAATACATCATTGCTAGTTTACATGTGTTAATTAATCGAAACAAACAAATAATTTGAATCATATAAAGATTTTTCTAGATTTGAAATGTTCAATAGCTAGGAACTCTTATTCAAGACTAGGGTTGTTGAATAAGTAAGAGCTGGTAAAATGAATAACTCATAAGGACACTGATAAGACCTGCTTAACAAAAAATACAACACTTAATTTATATATTTTTTAATATAAATAAAAGTAGGAGGCTATGTTTCATCATTTTTTTGCTTACGTAAAACATAAAAGTGTCAAGGTTAAATCATCAAAGCAAGTGTTAAATTAGTTGTTTTCGTGTTTTATATTTGCATTAATCACGTCTTGTTTGACTTGTCAAACACAATAAAACATGTTTTGTCAGCCCTACCAAAAAGTTTGTTGCTCGAAAATTGACGGAGAAAGCTCGTTTGAATTTCGCTTGGCTGTAAACTAGCTGATCATGCTCGATTTAGTTTTTACACGAGCTAAGGTAAGCTCGTTCATCGTTCACTCGGATAGTCATTCGTTTTGGCTTATTTAGGTATAACTCAATTATATATGTTTATCTATTTGTGTGTGTGTGTGTATGAGCGAGCGTGCGCACATACAAATTATTACAGAAGTCAAATGTGATATCACGTCCTTAAAAACATCATATCTAGACACATCCTAATATTTTGAATATAAAGTCAATAAATTAACTCATTTTCTAGATTTTATATATGTTTAGAAAATAGTTACATTAATAACCATGAGATAAATAAATATATTGGTATGACATAAATATTTGATAACCGTAAGTCCCACAGCCCCTAATCGGAAGAAGTTAGGCCTCTCAGTCCCTCACCCATAATCCTAGCCCCTCATCGGCATTCGGAACAACACCAGCCTCTCATCGACTATTGACATAACCTCAACCCTCTCATTTGCAGTCAGCATAACCCTAGCCTCTCATCAGTGGTTGGCTCATTCACATGTTATAAAGACTTATTCTGGTGACGATGTTGATGAACTATTCAAGCATCTAAACACAATTTTCATTGATGTTTTCAATGACGATGTTAATGAACTATTCGACGATGCTTTGAACCATTCAAACGTTTTAAACATTTTTTTCTAACGACGATGTTTTCAATGATGTTGATGAACTAGCATGAACCTGAATACCTTAACTAATATTTAAGGTAAGTGATAATATTCAACCGTACGTGTACTCTTAAAATTGATGTGCAACGAAAACATGATAATATTCGGGAGATATTTAACCGACAAATGCATGACAGCCTTTGAATAAATTTGGTACAACGTATCGACATAGCTTCAATTCATTTCAAGCGATGACAACAAATTCAAAGTGGAAAATAAATTGATTTTGTATTAATATTATAATTTTTTTTATTATTTTGTAATTTTGTGTATAAATTTAATGAATATTCATTTTAATTTATTTTTTATTGTTAATATTCAAAATAAGTATGTACTATTTTTATTAAAAAAATAATCATTAAGATAATTGTTGTGAGAAAAGAAAATGATTTGAAAATAAAAGTAAATGAATGGTGGTGACCATTATGCATGTAAAAGATGAATTTAAAAGATTGTGATGTTGATATTGCAATAAAAAAGTTAAAAGATTGAAAAGTAAAAAATATTGCTAGAATTATTATCGAAATATTATTATCATCAAAGTAAATTTGTTAAAGATGATTCTTGTGATTTACTAGTATATCAATTTTTGTTTACTAAGTTTTATTAAAAAACTCATACGGTTTCGACCAAACCTTTAAATATTACACATATAATCCGTAAATCACAAGTGTTAAGCAAGTGAGGGATTATATGTGTTACAAAATTTTAATTGTTTAGGATTATATGGGTTGTTTATGAAATCTAAGAAACAAAAGTTAAATACAAGTAAAGCATATGGACTATTTCGACAATTTATTATGTTCTCGAAAGATATGTTTGATTACTAATGCTGAAAAGAGTTAAGAGGGGGAGAGAGCGCGTGCACAAGAATGAATGTTTTTTCTAGTATTATTTGTTCATTTTGCTTCATGCTTACTCTACAATGAAAATGACTTTTAGCGATGACAAATGTCGTCGGTATAACACGTAATTCTCATCACAATAGGCTATAGTGATGACTCTTAGTCGTTATATAGTTGTCCCTAAAGATTAATCGCTATAGGCCAAGAAAATTGTCGCCATAATGGTCGTAGCAAAAACTTAACCTTGTATATAAAACCTGGACGACATATGTCGTTGTATAGGGCTCGACTACAACGGTGTCATTTCAATTAAGGCAAAGAAATAATCTTTTAATATTCAATTTTTTGACAGTCTTATATCATAAAGAGTGTAAAAAGAATACGAAAAGGAAATAAAATACCTATAGCAAAGGCATGTACTCGCTATAGTTATTTGAATAGGCGACAATTTTTTAGTCCGTCTTTTCTTTCTTGACCTATAGCAACAACATGTCGCTGCTACATGTTAAATAATCAAAAAAAAAATGTGGGCTCTATAGCAACTAGGTGTTGTGACCTGGTGTCATCTCGATACACCCCAGTTCTTGTAGTGTTATATAATTTTTATGTTTCAATCTTATTTGTATATAAAAAAAAACACGTTGGATACACTATCTCTCTTCAACCATGTGACCAAAATATGACAAAAGATAGTTTGGCTTTTGAAAGATAACCCTATTATGTACTTTAAGTTATTTGCAAGACACATTAGGTTATTTTTCATTCATTTGACTTGCTTTGATTAAAAGAATTAAAAAATAAAATCTCTCACTCCCCCTCTCTCTCCAAATGCCCTCTTTCTATCTGCTTACACTTTATAAAAAGGTAAACATGCCTTATCACCACCCCTTTCTTCTTCCCCACATATAACCCTCACTACAATGTTGGTCAAACAATTAGTATTAGTGATTATTTAATACATAATATGACCTTCAATCTGGCAATGAAAGATCAACACAAGCACATTCATGACGTTCATCTTGAACTTAACCCACATCAAGATCCTAACATTCGTCCACATGGGCGTACGTACTGGTTGACCCCATGAACTATTGATTTTTAGTGTTGTATACACGACCTGATCTCGACCGACCCCAAAAAAATTTGTTACCGACCCCCAAGAAAATTTGAAGAACCAGATGAAACCTAATTTAAATCATTTTAAATCCAAAAATAATAAAATAATACTCATTAACACAATATGTATTACTTGTGATTAAACTCAGTTGGTAATTAATAATTTAACTCAATATCGAATTAGTCATATCATATTTAAAAAAATAATAATAAGACCCAAATTTGTATATCGAGTGATTGAATTTGATGTTCAAAATTAATGTTCGGATCCCTACTAAAAAATAGGCTAAAGCAATAACTTACTTATATACGCATTTGTCATTTACATCAGACCAACTATAATTTATATATTGGGTAATTATTGTATAATTTTATAAGTTAAAACTTATAAACATGATGAAAAATTTATTTGATTTGTAATTTAAATAGTATTTTTTTCAAATCATGTCAAAATAAAATCAATTTTACCATATCATCATAATCAATGATATAATTATTTAGTTTAGTTTTATCATTTTTGGGTGATCCCACCCGACCCAATTCGAATTGGTTAAAAAAATATTTAACGATAAATAACTACTAAAAAAAATTCCGACACCCATGAAAAAAAATTTAAATCCGTCACTGTTCGTCCACCATGTTTCAGGTTTTACTCGAGTCCTAATATGATATTGAGTCCTATAGTTAAAGCCCAAGAATACATGATGGTAGGGGTGTTCAATTTTCGGATATGACTCGAAATAATCGAAATTCGATTCGATTTCAATTCAAAAAATAGCAAGTCGAAATTCGATTCGCAGTATAATATCATGATGATGGTTCATTGATTCGTTAAAAACATGGGTTCTAAATTCTAATATCAACTTGCCACATTACTAATAGGGGCGTGTCTAATCGTACTGCAACAAAGTTATACTTAGTATACAAATGATACAACCATTTTCTACCAACTATGATTGTAAATATAGGGAACCTAGAGATTTGTGATGTTTTAGGTCTGCCCAACATACTCAAGGCTAAAAAAATTTCTAATTTAGATAGATCCTGACTAAACATGAATATATGTAAAAAGTAGAAACTTTGGCATAATAATGTGTCAATCGGGACCTAAACAAGACCAAGAGATACCTAAGTACAATGATAATCTTGGCATGCTCATACATTACAATTATATATAACCTTAAAACTTTATAATATAACCTTAAAACTTTATTATATACACCAACAAGAAAGAGAGGAAATAATTATTTTTTAATTGATTTCGATTTTGCCCAAACTTTTGTAGAAGAATAGTAAATTTTTATTTCAATCATTTTATTAATAAAATTTTAAATCATTAACTTTGGTTTATTTTGGGAAAATAATTGAAGTATATTAACTCGAGAAGATTAAACTTTTGATCCTTTTATTTTGACAACAAAAGTTTGAGTAGTAGGCTTTTATTTTATTTTTTTATTTTGGCAATAAAAATACAAGTATTATAATTTAAAAAAAAAAACTTTTTAAAACTTCCTTTTTGTATTTTTTTTTAAATTTTAACAATTCGAATTTTGAATACAAACTTTTGATATATTTTTTTCATTTTAGCCACAAAAATTAATGTATTTTAAGTTTAGACGTAAAAGATTCTTACAACTTTTTTAATATATTAGTTTTATGTTTTTCTTTTATTAACGTTATGTTCATTGTTACGTATGTGTATGTATTCGCACTTTTCGCTATTTATTTTTATAACATGATACAATTTTATGTTTCATAACGGAGTGATGACCACTTTTGCGATGAAGGATGACTTGTAATGGAGTACACTTACCTTCCGGTTTTACGAAGGAATAACACTCATTTTCACGATAGTATACGTTTTGGAGTTTTTACGGCAGAGTGATAGCCGTTACAAAGGATTGTTTTATTTATGTTTTACTATCTAGGATCATGCCATTGAGGGTGACCAAAGTTTGAGGCTGCATCCATCCAAGATTTTGTGTGCCTGTGTTTTTTTTTTGTTTTTTTACCGTTGTTTTGGGTTTTTAAGTGTGTACGCATTCAAGGACGAAGGTTAATTGGGGCCCGGGGGTGCCCCGCCCCCCCCCTCCTCGTTTTTTCGCCCAGAAGTGTCGATATAATAGGTTTTTGACGGAAAATTTTATAGGTATTGAGTCCGGCCTCCCCTATTTTTCTTCTGAAAAATCCTCAGGCCCCCTCTGTTTAAAAAAAATACTAAAGTTAAACTAGTATTTTAACAATACGTTTAGGTTTAACGGTTTATGGTTTAAACTTATTTTAAAAAATTCATATAAGTATATTACTATATTAGTGAAACTATTAACTATAAAGGTTAATTTATAAAAATGTTAAAAGTTTTAGGAGGTAATATGTAAGATTTTAATTAAAAAAAAGAAGAAAAAAAAAAGAAAATGTGAAGATATCCCTCAAATGTGAACCATACTATTTGCTTGATAGACTGGTACGGTTAATCTTGACCCTTCCTGTTTTTGCTGCAACAACAGAGAGGGGATTTTCGGCAATGAAAATAATAAAGAATCGTCTTCGCAATAAGATGTCAAATGAGTTCCTTGCGGATTCGTTGTTGATTTACATAGAAAAAGGAATTGCTGAGAAGTTTGATTCAGAGTCTATAATCAATGAATTCAAAGATCTTAAAGGTCGTCGGGCAGAGTTGTGACTCTTCTTTCTGGTACTCTTTCTTTCATCTTAAACATTTTATGCCTTGTTTGTTAAAAATATATTTAGTTTTTTGATCGTTAGTAGAATTAGGCCTTTTAAGGTTTTAATTGTTTGACCCGACCCGATTCGCAAACCTGAATATATAATCCGAAACATATCAATAGGAAAACAAATTTGCGAATGTGACTTTCGGCCCCCTCGGAGTTTTTTTTCAAGCTCCGTCAGTGTACGCATTGTTATGACATCAGCTTGAAATTAGGTGTCTTGGTGCCTTAGAGTTTTACGTTAGCCGTTGTGACGTATTATAGTTTTGGTGTTTCAATGAATATTTAGGATCTGACAGCATCTCTACCTTAACATACATAATAAAATATCTAGATTAATAAAAAACATAGAAGTGTCACAAACTTAACTCCGCTGAGAGAAGATGTGAATTTCCAACTTTACTATAACCCTAACAAATATATCATCATTCTGCCCGAATAACAAAGCATGGTGACCTAACCCACCCGTCCAGGATGAAACCTACAACTACAAAAACCTCCTGCCTCAACCCAGAGCAATATTTGATTTAAGTGAGACTCTAACCCAAGACCTCTTATAAAAGAAGTTAAAGGGCTACCACTAGGCTAGAAGCCCCTATTTTAATTAACTCGACAATCCAAGGTTACTAATTCAAGACTTTGAGTTCCCTAAAAGCAGTATTCTAATCGTCTAGATAGCCAGTTAATCTAGACACGTACATACAAACAAACTAGTTAAAATAAAAGTTTTAAACCTGATTATAAAAACTTTAGTTTATCATCATCGTTTTCAAACCACATAAATGAGGAGGGTTCATAATAATAATTCTAAAGAGGACCTCAAACTTAATGTTAGCTTAACTAGGGCATTAAAATTAAAAAACGTAAAGTCTATTACGAGACGTATATGACCGAAATTTACAACTAACCATGTCTAAATCACTTTAAATGTTTTAGCTTCAAAAGAAACTGTTCTCTCATGTGGTTACACCTAACATTAATTAGCGATAATAACGTTTTGTTAACTACACAAATATTGCCGGAGAATCGTTCAAAGTTTAATTATAATAATAATGGTATTTAAATTAATTTTTAGAAGTAATTCGTTCTGAATGTATCTATTTTATTTATATATCCAGAATTTATGGGACTGAAAAAGTCAACACGGGTTCCTTGCCAACTAAAAATCAAGGGCTTTACTAAACAAGTAAACATACACCACCTCTATCTTTGAGACACCAGCCAGTTGTCTCGTATACGTCCGTATAGGCCTTATATATGCCATATATAAAGTCAATAAACCCGAAAAAGCTGCTAGGGCTGACGTGTCAGCGAATTTTGGCGGAGAATTTTCTGAGTGCGATGCATATTGCTGCTAACATCCCAGGAGTCGGCTTTCATTTTTGTTTGCAGCGAGGCGTTCCTTGGCTTCCTCAGCAGTTGCCTCCGCCTGGGCCGCAGTCGCAGCCACATGATCAGGGAGAGGTGTGTACCGCACATGCAGGTGCGCCGTTATAGCCACCTCCACAAGGTCGTCGACTCGTTTTTAGAGATCCCGTAATTTTGGATCAGTCTCGACGATTAGACCATCTCGAGGATTTGGCTGCGTGGCAGTCTGACGTTTTGATAGCAGTTGCCACGCATTTAGGAGTTCAGATTCCACCACTACCACAGCCTCAACAATACCCTGATGATGCTGGTGCTGGTGCTGGTGCTGGTGCTGGTGCTGGTGCTGGTGATGTTGCTTAGTTTGTATTTATATTATCTTTTGTTGATGTATAACTTTTGTTATGTGTGTATATATATATATGTGTGTGTGTGTATTTCTATATGTTATGTGATTGTGTATTACTTATATATTTCTTGTTTAGTTATTTGTCATTTATGTGGTTTTGGCATAGTTGTATATTTATTTTTTGGTTCCAGTTTATATAATTAAACAATTATAAACTTACTGGTTTAAATATAAAAGAATATGCCAACTTATTAGAAAACATACAATTAATTAAATTTTCAAAAGTAGGCGTATAAATATATATAATCATGGTAAAAAAACGTATAAAAAAGTAATATTAAAATTGATTAAATTAATTTCCACCTATACGCCCGTATAAGGCCTATACGGCCGTATAAAAAGTCAACCAGACAATAACCTGACATTTTTCTGACATAACAGTGTTATACAGTCATATAAGCCATATACGGGCGCATAAATGAGGCCTGATGTATGGATAGAGAGGGCGGTGTACAAATATCTGGGCCTAAAATCAAATATATTTTGATAACTAGCCTACAATCTAGTGTATTACATGAGTCGAATAATAAAAAATATAATTCATTAATATTAAATAATAATAAATATTTAATAATTATAAAATTGAATATTCTTATTGTTTATTAAATTTTAATAAATTAGTTAATTATTAGAATAAGAATATCAATATTAATTAATATTTAATTATATAATTTAATTATTGAAAATAAAATGTATTTATTAGAAGATAGAGGCGGGAAAAACACTTTAAAATTTAATCAGAACATGACACGTGTCTTTTGAAAATACTTTTTATTAGAGTACTAGCCTAAAACCTCGTGCATTACAAAGGTTGAATAATTATAAAATTATATTATAAGATAAAGTATAATTGAAATATTTTTATAATTTATAAATTATAATAAATAGTAAAATATTAGAATTAGAAGATTCATATTTTTTTTAATATTTAATTATATAATTTAATTACTAAAGAAATTATAAATATATATTAGGAGAGAGAGGCGGGAAAAAAATCTTCTGATTACACCAGAATGCGACATGTGTTCCCTAAAAATACTCCTTTATTATAATAGGTAGATGTAGATGTAGATGTAGATAAGTAATAACCTTTTGTTTTTAGTTTAAAAGTGAGATCCAAAAAGCAAATCACTATAGCTTTTAAATTAGGTTCGTTTGTGAAGGGAAAATTAGTTATGCATGTGATAATTAATCGAAAGAAAAAACTCGATTTTTTAAAATGTAATTTTTTATAAATATCTTGTTCTATACAAACTTTGGTTTTAAATATTTCTTTTCTTAAAAATATTCTGTTTTTTTTAATTGTTCTAAAAAGACAAAATATTTCGTATTGTTTAAGAAAAATCCATATTTTATAAAATTTTATAGTTTATAACAGATTTGTTTTTCAATGTGTGCTTTCTAGTAAAAGATCTTTTAAATATATTGAAAAATTTATTTCTTTAATCTTAAAAAAGCATCGCTAATATAAATTAATTGTCTAGAAATAACTTAATTGTCTAGAAGCAATAGAACTATTGATAGTGAATATTTTAATATTATATTATACTATACTATATATTAAAAACCAACCAAAAAAAATAGTAAAGTATTTGTTTATTTTTAGTTTGGCCTAAAAGATTTTGTTTTGACACATATCACATATGGTTGTGGCTTAGGTTTTGACACATACTAACTTTCTATTTCATCCACATAATGGTGACAAGGATTTTGTGAAGTAATTTTTATAATTATATTTATAACATATTTTTATGGATTTTGTATGATTTTATGTTTTTAATGATAAATTGTATAAAGTTCGTGATGTGAGATTTGATTTTTTTTTTGTAACTTATGCTTATCCAAATAATATATAATATCCATTTTCGAGAGAGTATTATGATATCCCGCCACAACGCGCGGCGGGAAAAAACCTAGTTTAATTCAACAGGCAAACATATAACCATACCATATAAATCCTAATTTGTGAGGTATGGAAGGAAAGATAAAGACAAATATTTTCCCTACGCAAAAGTATGATAGAGACTGCTTCATAAAAGACATATGACTTAAATAGAACATCAAACACACATGCATAAATCAGCATAACACACAAGAATAGAACATCACAAAACATGCATAGAGGAGCAAAACACATACACACAAACACGTATAAATAACATACATAAGATGGTGCATATAGGTACATAACAGAGTAATCAATATAGGCAGAACAAGCATGATAACAAAATTACTAAAGCACTAATAAAACCAATGTACTGCAAAATCTCAATATAACCTACGACACATCCACATGCAAGCAGATAATACACATATCTAACATATCAACATGTTACACATATATCCTACAAAACTAAGTTCTTACCTAAAACTAATACCACTAGCATATTTCCTAAACAATCTAGGAATATCTCGCTTTTATCCTACGTTTTCAAGAACTCCTCCAACTTATCATGTCCTTATAGATGTGCAACTCTAACAAACCCTGACGAATCTTCTCATCTTATATCAACATATGTCGGCCTCAGCACCTATTCACCTTCAAAGTAAGATTCTCTACTCTTTGTACCCCCAATCTCTTCTTGATGACTTTGTTCCTTATTCGGTTATTCCTTGTGTGCCCACACATCCATCTTATCATTCTCATCTTTGTCGTCTCCAGCGTTCTTTTCTGAATCTTTTTGATTGGCCAACAATCACTTTCGTACATCATGACTAGTCTAGTTGTAGCCCTATATAATTTACATTTTAGTTTTTCTGGAAACCTCTTGTCACATATTATGCTTGTAGCTGCTTGCCCCTTGTTCCAACTTGTATGGACATGATGGACTACATCTTAATTAATGTCTCTGTTACTTTGAAAGAACAATCCTAGATATTTAAACATTAATCGTCTTTTAAAAAAGTCATTGCATAATTTATAATTAGTTTGAGGCTAGGGACATGTTTTACCTTCTTGTCCTGGACACTTAAATTATCAAGACCAACCCTAATAAAAATATATGAAATTTGAGAGATGATAAACACTAGAAATCCTTTCCATAGTTTTAATGGAACCTATCAAGACAATTCTTGGATTCATTCGAATTATGAAATCAAAGCCTTAGATGTATTTATAATACTAAACATAAGCACAACCTATTTAGTTAAATGTGTTAATTATCTAAACATGAACATGACCTGATAATAAAGAAGTTACATGAATATAAGATGTTTAACATGATTGATAATCATAAAATTAAAAAAAAAAAACAAAACAAAAGAAGTTGCAATTTGTGGTATCCTAAAACAACACTTCACAACATATTATATAAAAGTCTAAATTTTTTTTAACTTAAATATATTTAACTTTTTGAAAAACTTAAAAGTATACATCTTTAACATATCATAAGCAAATTATGTGAGTTAAGTATATTTTCTTTAAACATGACTTTAATCATCTTGTATCAAGTCTCACATAGATTACTGCCAAGTTATATGTTGTTTTTAAATTACCTTAAATGAAAAACAGTAAAAAATAAAATAAAAAATAAAACCGTTAAAGTTTGGCATTAGCTAGGTATACCAACTCAATCATTGCACTAAAATGGACAGAAAAAGAGAATGTAGAATTCCCAAATATAAAAATAAAAATAAAAAATAATGATTCAACTTTGCGACTAAGTCATGATCAACTAGTTTTGCCATTGAGTGTTTGTCCGTGTTATAATATTTAATGGATTGATGAAGTAAAGTCCAAGTCAATGAATTTTGTCATTAATAATATTTACCAATTAAAATATTGGTAAATAAACCCATATATATACAACGACTCTTCATGTTATTCACATGATCAAAGCATACTCATCAACTCTCTCTATATATATACATCTTTCCCTTAATTAGTGACCACCCGACACTCTTTAACTCTTCTATAATTCTTCTAATAAGAGAGAGAAGAGATTTTAAAGAGAGATTGATTACCAAAAAGGTCTAGAGAGAGAAGACGACAAGATCGAGATCGAGAGAGATTCAAGAAGCGTATATATACACACATATATAGATATAGATATAGATATATATCGAAGAAAGGGATAGAGATGGATAAGGGAGAACCATATGTGAAGTTAAAAGAGAGATCTTTAGAGATAACACCATCATGGGCAGTTGCAGTGGTGGTGTTCTTTATACTTGTCATCTCAATTGCTCTTGAATACATCCTTCATTACATTGGCCATGTATATATATCATTCTCTTCTTTTTAATTCTCATATAATTCTTTCTTTTTAAACATATATATATATATATATATATATATGTTTAATTTATTTAAGTTAATTATTAAA
Organism: Mikania micrantha; assembly: GCA_009363875.1. Classification (NCBI taxonomy): domain Eukaryota; kingdom Viridiplantae; phylum Streptophyta; class Magnoliopsida; order Asterales; family Asteraceae; genus Mikania; species Mikania micrantha. Next base: position 10,562 of record SZYD01000832.1, on the reverse strand, counting down.
ATTTAAATAATAAACTTTAAATGTTCTCTATTTTTTTTATTTAATTTTTTTTCTTGGCTTTCACAGTGGCTGCATAGCAAACACAAGAAGTCACTCTATGAAGCCCTTGAAAAGATTAAAGCAGGTAAATTTTTAATTTTTATTAACTTGTTTTCTATTTTTACATTAAATGTTGATGAACTTATAATTGATGAGTAGATAATATGCATATTTATGTTGTGTTCTTGAATTGAAATATTCTGCTTCTTCCAGAGTTGATGCTTTTAGGGTTCATATCCTTGCTACTAACAGTGGGTCAAGGACCCATTTCTGATATATGTATTCCAAGCAAAGTTGCAAGAACATGGCACCCTTGTGACAAGAACACTCCTGACAATGCATATGATGATCCTTGTCTTAAAAAGGTATGTTGTATATATGGTGTCATTTAATTTATTTAATTCCTTTAATGTTTTTTTTTATATATTATACTAATAAACAAGTGTAGGAAGAGACATGTGTGACTCTATAATGTCATCTTAGTCTTATTTTCTTGTTTATCTTATTTTTAGTTTGTTTAAGATCCTCGTATTGATTGTGTCACCCTTTGCTAGATACGTCTTAAATCATAATAAATTTAAGATATCTATCCCGACTTGTTGCTGACAATCATACCGTATAATAACAATGTGACACGATCATTAATTCGTCTAAAGTTTTTTTAAATTTTTGTCCAGGGAAAGGTGCAGATGGTTTCAAACTATGGGATACACCAACTCCACATATTTATCTTTGTTTTGGCTGTGGTGCATGTCTCCTATTGCATTCTTACTTTGATCTTGGGTAGACTTAAGGTATCATCTTGAATGTCATAATGACTTCATGCATGTGTGTTACATATAATGTGATCATATTATAACTATTTAGCAAAAAATGATATAGATGAGGAAGTGGAAGGTTTGGGAAGATGAGACTAAGACGGTTGAATATCAGTATCATCACGGTTAGTGTGTAATATATATTCAAGTTTGAAGCTTTTAAATCTTTTATTTATTTATTTTTATAATAGTCAACTTAATTAGACATGATCATCTAATTATTTTGTTCACAAATCTTTGTATTTTATGTTCACATCAGATCCAGAAAGATTTAGATTTGCAAGAGAGACAACATTTGGACGACGGCATTTAAGATTTTGGAGTGACTCCACAATTCTCCTTTGGATCGTAAGCACTCGTGATCATTAACAACTTTTATAAACATCAAATTGTTACCAAATTTATTTGAATGAAAGAAAATTAGATATCTATATATATATATATATATATAATTTTTGTTTAAACTTGTTTTTAATTTAATTATCTTAAAACTAATTAAGAGGTCAACATAATACTCATCACATCTCAAACAAATATTATTAGTTTACATTATTGGGTTTATATACAGATAATCTTAATAATTGCCCAAACCTAATTATAAGTATTTCGATATTTCATCAAGTAAGCTTCTGGTATGTCTATACAATTTAAAAAATAAAAATAAAAAATAACAACAAATTAAGATGTGTAGAAGTTGACATTCTTGTTTATTATTAAGAAAATAACATACAACTACACCGTAGAATGTGGATGTAAACATGGACCCCTTGCATTCATTATTAATTACGTATTGCAATTAAATATTAGTTTTGACCACTTCTATAACTAGAAGTTGTCCAAAAAATTATTTTGAAATTGTACCAAGATAATATAAAATTCATATATTATCAATATTTCTAGTATATGTCACTTGCATTAAGTATGATGATTGACTTGTTACATTATTAGATAATAATTTTAAATTAACAAGAAAACCTATAAAAAATAAGAAAATAAATTATAAATTTTTTATATTTAAACCTCTATTTTATTTTATTAGTCCATGAATTGAACACTGATATAGTTATTATTTTTTTATGAAAAATACAGGGGTGTTTTTTCCGACAGTTTTTGACATCAGTGGCGAAGGTTGATTACCTTACCCTTAGACATGGGTTCATCAATGTAAGTAACTGATAAAAACCCCTCCAAATTTTTTATGTTTGTTAACTTATCAAAAATAAAAGAGTAAATTACAAATTTGGCCCTAAGGTTTAAGTTTTTTAGCATATTTAATCCAAAATAAAATCTTATAACAACAAAGCCTTATTGTTTAAACAATTAACCATTTTGATCTCACCGAAAATGTTAAATGGTATATGATGAAAAAAACCATAGGGTCCAAACTTATTAATTGTTTAAACGACATGGGCTTTGTTATAATATATTTATGACAGGTTAAAAGCGTAATTCACTCAAAATAAAATGTTTAATAATTCCGGAACATATTTGAACGTATATAATTTGCTATAAACTCGTAGAATCGATGTATTAAAAAAATTTTGATTATTAATAAAATTCTTAATGTTTTATTTTTAATTATTTTTTGTTATTAAAACTTTGTGTGTATGCAGACGCATCTAACACCAGAAAGTCAACATCAATTTGACTTTCACAAATACATCAGCAGATCGCTTGAAGAAGATTTCAAAGTTGTTGTTGGAATAAGGTGATTGTTTTTTCTCTCAAATTTATTTATTTAATTATAAGCATATTTAAAAATGAGACTTAATTATAACATTTTATATATTTGTATATGCAGTCCCATAGTATGGTTTTTTGCTGTTTTGCTTCTTCTCACCAACACCCATGGTAAGCTAGCCATTAGATCCAAGGTCTATTAAACTATATATAAATTTAACGTTATAATAAAAATAAAAGCTTAATTATTTTACTTAAAAATGTTAAATCAACTCACTTAATTTAAAAAATAATCAAAGATTTGCTCTTTTTTTAGAGTAAATTCCTTATATGGTACACGTGGTTTGCTAGTATTTTACTCTTGGTACCTGAGTTTCATAAATTACTCGTATGATCCCAAACTTTAAACATTTGTAACACATACATCACATACTAAACCAAATTACCCTCACCTAAGGACTGTATGTGTTACAAATGTTTATAGTTTAGGACAATATGAGTAATTCATAAAATATAGGAACCAAACATAAAATATTAGCAAACAGAGACCATCTCTTTAATTTATCTTTTTTTAATTTATTTTTACTATGAAAGATTTTTAATTTTTTTTTAATGTTGACAGATTGGTATTCATACCTATGGCTGCCCTTCATCCCATTAATTGTAAGTAGCAATTAGCATGATCATGATTTTGTGAAACAAACATTAATTTTATGAAATGCATTAATTAAATAATTGTAACTAATCATGTTAATTAACTAACAATGCAGATAATACTGTTGGTTGGAGCTAAATTGCAAGTGATCATAACAAAAATGGGAAGAAGGACACATGATATGGCAGATGTGGTTAAGGGTACACCCATGGTTCAGCCAGGGGATGATCTTTTCTGGTTCGGTCGACCTCGGCTCATACTCCTCTTGATCAACTTCGTTCTCTTTCAGGTTCATGAATCAACACGACACATTTTTACTTCAATTTTCATATGCCTGGCAAAATGGTCGGGTTGGGTAACGGGTCAGAACGGGTCAGGATGGGTGCGGGTCTGGACGGATTTTAAGCAAAATTAGTTCGGGTCTAAATGCTCTAGACAGATTAAATTGTGGCCGCTTCCAGTCGAGTTTTATAGATTCCGATAGAGTCCTCTTATAAGTAAACAAATAGTCCATTTTGATAGTTTTTAGTGATTTTGTCATCAAATATGTTATTAATCATTCTTAAATGTTTGAATCCATTGCATTTATATACTTTTTTGGTTACCCGTCTTGACCCGCATTGTGTTTAAGTGTTACTCATCCTAACCCATTCAATATTATATATAATGTTACCCGTTTCAACCCATCATACTACAATTGTTTACCCAAACCAACCCATTTCCTTTAACATGGGTAAAAATTGCCACCTCTAAATTTTCGTCATCGTTGCTGATTCTGATCTTTACTTGTTGATTTTGCAGAACGCGTTTCAGTTAGCATTCTTCCTATGGAGTTGGGTAAGCCTTCTAATCTCAAACATGTAACTAGTTACCAATAAGTTTGTAATTGTTTAAGATGAGTTTATCAACCTTTGATTCTGAGTAAAAGTTTTGGGTCCGTCACTGAAAACACCCGTCTTGCACACTCTCATGAACGCGCACCCCTCTATGGATTATAATGTTTGATATGATGTTGTTCTTCCTTGCAGTACACATTTGGGTTTAGATCATGTTTTCACCATCGTAACGAAGACATTATAATCAGGATCACAATGGCGTAAGTTTTCGATCAGTTACTTGACTGTATACCATGCATAACGTTTAATGTGGTCACACTGTTTTGTGGTCGCGATATAACATTAGCTTGTTGCATCCTTTCAGGGTCGTGATACAGTTTTTATGTAGTTACGTGACATTACCTTTGTACGCGCTAGTAACACAGGTAAAGTGTTTCATTTACTTTTAGGTGTCTAGGTCGAGTTGTTCACATTTCGGTTCGGTCTGTTCTGATGAAAATTTTGGTTAAACTTATGGCTTTTGTGAAACAACAAACCAAACTGGCCGGATCAAGTGAGTAATTGGCCGGACCGACGACTTTACTTGTCGATCCTCAGCATTTTTTTTCATATTTTTCTCAATACTAATCAGTTTGTATCAAAAATTCTAAAATGATAAAGTAGTTCACTAGTTCATGATAAAAATGATGTAATACATGTTAATAACTACAACTTGATTGTTTTTTGAACTATCAAACTGTGAAAACCGAAACCGAACTGCATGAATCTCAAACCGGCTAACTTTCTTCGGTTTTTGATGTTTATAATTGTATTACCAGCAAAAGGAGCATCAAAATTTTAACTTTTTGGGTGTTTGTTTGTGTTTTCAACAGATGGGTTCAAGAATGAGAACAACCATATTCAGCGAAAATGTAGCGAAAGCACTAAAAACATGGCATCACACAGCTAAAAAGAACATCAAACATGGCCATCATTCAAGTCCAAACTCACCATTCTCGAGCAGACCCGGAACACCACTTCATGGAAGTACATCCCCAATGCATCTTTTGCACAGATACACAGACAACAGTCTCGATAGCCTTTCAAACTCTCCGACACGTTCGGGTTTTGACCATGAAGGTTGGGCCAACGAGTCATCTTCAAACTACCACCACAAATATCAAGATCCTGACAACATTACAAAGGATGAGGAGCCCGATCTTGAAGAAGGGGTGACCCAAGAACCAGTCACCCGGTTGCAGCTCGAACCCAGACCGGTTAGGACTCAACATGAGGTCGATGTTACAGATTTTTCATTTGGTCAGGGTAAATAATTATGCATTGTATTTCGGATCATTTATACTCGTTACATGTTGTTTGTTGATGACAAGGTCATCTCGTTTATTTGTTTAACAGGTTATTTTCTTTCTTTAAAAAATAAAAGGGTAACTTACAGAAATTTTTTAGTTGATTATTATCTGAAATTACATATATGTTTGGTCAATTGGTCACGCAAAGCTTATTTATGGTATATCTATGCAAAAGCGGCTCAACCATTTTGAATGTCCGAGGCGACATAAAATTATACGCTCTTTTTAAAATTTTACTTTCATAATAAAATTTAAATGGAAATTACTAAAAAAAACTTATATTACAACTAATTAATAATATAGGTGGTATTCTGATACTAAAAACATAAATCAAACCAAAGTTCGACCAACCGACAGATAAAAAAACACGTCAAGGATAAAAAAAATATAAAATCAAATAGTCAAAATCTTCCGTCGAGCTGAAAACTTGACGACAAATCTTTCTTGCTATACAGGTCCATAACCAAGGTTCACGAGCTAAAATTATAACTGTTGTGATTCAGACGGGTCGAAAATCAAAAGAAATAGATGAATGGTTACACATACACAACACAATATCTAAAAGATCCATTTGCAGAAAATAACTAAACATTGTCAGTTGCATCTCTTTCCGGTTCATCATTCTTGCTCTTTGCTCCTGCAGAAATCAACCTATCTGTTGCCAATCTTTCTTCTAAAGCTCGGGCACCCCTTTCCCTGCATTTTTATATTATTATTATTTTTTTTTTTTTTGGTATTGACTCTCGGCATTAATAATCGTTCATCTTACCTCTTTCTTTAATGACAAAAAATAATACCAAGAAACTAAAGGTGGTCAATTTAGATCAGTTTTATCTTTAACGGGTTGAATTAGTAAATTAGAAAGTTTAGGTAAACAAGGAAGTCGATCAAAAATCTTGATATGTGGCCGAAGTGTAGTTTAAATGAATACAATCGGCTAACTCACCATGTTTAACACACTAGACTATTATAGTGATAATAAATTCTTCCAGTAATACTTTACACAAAAAAATATAAAATTTATAAAAAAGAATTGATGAATAAAAAGTGTCTCAGCAGCTCAGCCCCAATAAACACAAGCTAGCCCATACAAAAAAAAATTCATGTTTGACCAGAAACTGTTTTGACTCGTACCCAACTTGCCGGACCTGTCCATTTTGCCAACCTAAAGAAAACATACTACTTTGGAGTTGAATACCTTTCAGTTGATCAAGAGTACAATTTGTAGTGTTTTATGTAACTTTGATATATGGACTAGAAGGAGTGCAAGGGTGTGGGTAAGTACCTTCTCCTTGTTGCCTCAATGGGATCAGAACCAGGCAATGAAGCACCGCCAACTGTGTAGCCCCTACCATCATTGGATGCTTCCGATCTTCCACAGAGCATTCGATCAAATATTGAAGCAATAGGGTCAATCACTGGCCTGCAAAACCATCAAGTTAAAATAGCTTTAAGCTCAAATGGAAACAAATCAAGCGGGTCAAATTCACTGGAAGTCACCTAAATCATTCTCTAGATACATGGAACAACCACCATATCCAATAAATCTCACGTGTAACAATGTTATTTGTAGGGTCGAAGGGTGAGATGTAGACATGATCTAAGAAGATCAGCAACATAACAAACAGATATAACAAAACAAATCAAAAAAACAACATAAATAAATAAAAGCCATAAATAAAAAAATACAATAATTGTTTAATTAAAAGAAAAACTAAAACATTATTGTAGTATGTGGTATTGTGGTGTTTATAATCATATTCACCATATTAACTATTTATTAAAAAATCATAATACAAAAAAGCAATAATTGGTCAACCCCGTCAGACCCATTCTGACACATTTATGAAGCTGATATAATCAAAGAACCCCAGGATTTGTGGGAAAAAATGATCCATGACTCTTTTATTTTATTTTAATTGAAGACCCCAATTACAATGAAAGACCTACCATCTATTCATAAGACAAACAAATTTCTACTCCCAAACAAACTATAACCTAAGTACCTACCCTAATTATAATTCATATCAAATACTAAACCCTAATTTAAAACTTTGCAGACAACTCAAACAAATCATAAACACAAAACAAATAAACTTTCTAATTTACTCCTCTAACTATCAAATAATTACAAGAATAGTCCAATAATTTATTCATGTTTATAATCATTCACCACATCAACCATTTATTAAAATAAATAAATATTATAAAGCAATAATGGGTCAACCCCATCAGGTCAATTATGATAATAAAGCAATGGTGACTTTTATGTAAAAGCTTTTGATTTTCTATGAAGCATTTCTGATTTTTTCTACATTCTTTCAATACTGCATGCCAGCCCTTATTTTAAGGTTAAGTTTATTTAATTTAATTTAAAATTATCTCTTAAATATATTTATTTTATTTAACTTTTTACAATATTTAAGCATCTGATTAATTAATTAATTTATTTATTATTATGGATCGATGCAAAAAAAATTTTGGATGAGACCCTTACGCCTAGGCGAGATGTGAGCCTTTTGAACCTTGAATGTGCCTTGCATCTTTGACTACCTAGATTACTGATATTCATTTGACATGTTACCAGCTTTCCTCGTTTTGCCACCTATAAATTTCCAACCTTTTAGGAAATATATTTTAGTCAAATACTTCCCTAAGATTGTACAAACCTCCCAAACAGTGAAACTGTTTTTAAGGATATAATACGGAGTGTAACCTTGGTATGTCCCATAAAATTTTCACCAACTCAATGATAATTAATAGTTGCAATGGAGTAATTTCACATTGTGGTCATGAAGAAAAATTATTAATATTACATTGTGTTTACTACATACCTAATTTTCTCACCGTTGAAGGGTTTAGGTTTATATTCAAGTACCAGGTTAAAATCTCGTATTACACGGGTTGACTTAAAATTTATATCAATACGACAATACATATGACTTGGTTTTTTTTAATTATTTACTTTTTATTATTTCAATATAGTGTATGTTTTTTTCATTTAAATCATCCAATCATAATAAATGTTTAACAAATTATAAAATCATTCATACAAAACAAATAGTATCATTAATGTTTTATTTTAGAATATTTTAAGAAAATAATTTGAATTTATTTAAAAAAATTAAATAGAAATTATTAAAAAAAAATATAGGTTATTTAAAAGCTTCGTAATTAATTTCATTTTAAATGCATATAACTAATAATATATTAATTATTATTTCTATTTCTCTAACTAAATAATAAATATAAATAATTAAAGAGGAGAGAGAAACGGGAAGACCAAAATTTAGATGACTTAAAATTATGACAAGTGTCCAAAATTATTTGATTTATTAGTATTAATAGATATTAATAGATTCCAAGAATTTCCCTAAAACATACACCTCATCAAACGTTTCAGTTTCATAGGAAGGAGGCGGTAAAACCCAGAAAGAAAAGTGACTTCCTATGCTCTCTCACAGTGTATACATTAATTGTAAAATAGAAATTTAAAAAACAAATACAAAGAGAAAAGCAACAAAGTCTTAGATAATTACCTTATGAATTCTGGGAAGAAAGTGGAGAAGGCAAAATTCATCACTCGGGTCACCTTTAAATCCTGTTTCTTGTTTCCTTTGAAAGTATCTGAGGTAAATCCAACCAATATATGTGCCAAATATCAAGATTGGGAGGTATGTTGCAGGCTCTATTGTAAAGAAGCTAATAATAATAGCCAACAATAACATGATGGATGGCAACCACTGCATTAGACCAAAAACAAAGATCACAAGAAAAGTTAACCTGATGGAATAAAGAAAGGAATTATCATCCCAAACAGTCAAAAATTGCATTTTGGTAAGGCATCAAATTGGTCCTTTCATATCAGGAGACAAAAATATGCGGGTTGGATCGAGTTAGGCCGAAACACCTTTTGTATTTTTAACTATTTTTGTTAGTAATATGTGTGTCAGATATGATTAGTTGATTACATATTATATTATTCCAATAATGATCTTTTTTAAAATAATGAGCTAGATATCTTTATGGAAAAAAAAAATACACATTGGGCAACTTCAACTTAGTTGGACCCATTTAAGTTTCTTTTATGTTAAGACTTAAGGGTCATCCATTAAAGAAAAAAGCATAAGCGAATTGACTTGTTTGCAAGTAAATGAGGTGAAATTGCCACAACCATTTCATATACTTTGGTACCTTTGCTTTTATTTTTAATGGAGAGAAATTTCTTGGTCAGGAATGATCTGCTTGACACCAACTAAGAGCCCTGAAAGGACCCCACTGAATCCAGAAAGAGGCATGTAACTACCAAAAAAATAACAAATAATTATCAGAACTGCGTTGACCAAATTTTCCATCCATCACGTAAACTTTTACAAGGAAGATTAAAAGATGATTACTTACAGATAATTTTCCTGCATTGTTACATAGTACAAGGAGATGGCCGTAATGAACACGCACACAGAAGTCAAGAAATTGACAATGAAAATGAACTTCAAAAATTCTCTAGAACCCAGATGGGCTCAAGAAGCTTCCCAATGAAAAGAAGACCAATTGTGCTGCTAAGAACCTGTTTAAGAATGTTATGGAGCACACAGAAGTCAAGAAATTGTCCAAGTATGTTTGATATATTTTAAGAATAAAAATTAATTTATACCCCATATACTGTGTGTTCGACATAACCAGCTGTTATGAGATTCCAACCAAAAGGAATTGTCCTGTAATACACAAAAAGCAGCAAATGGGATAATAAATGAGTGATAGTAATTAGGTTGTAAATGGTAATTATGAGCTTAATAATTGCATAAGGATTTAAAATCCAGTGAGCTGAAAAGAGTTGGAAATTAATGACTTCATATCATCAAATGTAGTCGAGGAACTTAATATCCAAAATCAATTCATTAATTCAAAATTGTTATTTTGTCACAGATTTGGGTGATGTATTAGGATTTTGGATGAACATCAAGTAGAAATGTAGAATGCCACTATAATTTGAAAGTATTTGTTTGATAAAGTTGATCAGGAAATGCCTATCTTTGGCCTTTAAGATGTGTCTTCTAGAACTGCTAGCATAAGTGTCTGTGATCATTCTAACATCTAGTGCAAGATGATGAATCAGCAACAAATTAGTGCTAAATGAGAGACTATCATGTTGTGCAACTTATGACAAACACGCATGAGGCAATTC